>JAOTQK010000005.1:9123037-9138315 GCA_025642025.1 Rhododendron ferrugineum
GGGGGGGGGGGGGGGGGGGGGGGTAGTTTGTACTTGTGTATTCCGAACTCATTGCTATTGTGCCCTGTTATAGCAGATAGTAGCTTGGCCCAATCTTTGAAGAATTCACTTAGAGGGGCTTTAATTTGTTTTGCTGAATGAGTTTGAAGTGATGCAGTTTTCAGTTCTAAATCAAGTCACATACCTGCAGATTGGTTGCCGAGTCAAACGGAGAAAAATATGATAACATAGAAAATTTTGAACTTTTCTACTGTCGTTTTCTTGTACCTAAGGACGAGCTCATCACAATCTTTGATTTACTTTTGAAGGACCTAGTTGTGTTCTTGTGTTTGTTTTCCTGGCCCCGCTCACCATCCCACTGTCTTTATGACGGTCCATTATTCCGCTTTAAAGCCCCTGTTTCTAGGTCTAGTTTGTTCCATTTAGAGTAAATAATTGCTCCTTATAGGCGGTGTCTGGAAGTTGATGGTTTATTATCCAGCATTTTGTTACTGGCTACCTCCTTTTTGCTCGCTCATAACTGGTAATCCTTTGTTATTCCTTGTTTTGGCTTTCCCTTCAGGTTGAGTCAGTATTAGACAAGGAAAATTTCACATTGGAGGAGCTTCTGGATGAAGAGGAGATTATCCAAGAATGCAAAGCTTTAAACAGCCGTCTCATTAATTTGTAATTATTTACTCTCAACAACTTCGTAATAGAAGTATTCACGCCATCTTCTGGAGGAATGCATTTTAATTAACGCACACTTGTGGCTCATTTTCTTTTCCGCTGTTTTATGTTATACATTAGCAAAAAATGAAGCTCTATGATTTTTCAGAAGTCAACATGCTTAGTACAAACTTTATGGTTATTAGTAATGCTGAAGTTGATTCTCGAAGATAACTTACTCTGCATAAATGTTTTATTAGTTTGCGGGACAGAGCTCAGGTGGAGCAGTTACTGCGTTATATTGTCGAAGAACCTACAGAGGATGCCGAAAGCAAACGAGTCTTCAAGTATGTTACTATGAGGCTGTGCAACAATAAGCTTATCTATGTTTTTCATAGATTATTGCTGTACTTGTTTTAAGATATGTATATGTATATTGTTTATAGATTGTTCTCTTTTATCTAGGTTCCCCTTCATTGCCTGTGAGGTATTTACATGCGAAATCGATGTTATCTTCAAGACTTTGGTTGAGGAAGAGGAGGTATATCCTTTGTTATTATAACCGTATTTGCTTCATAGCTAGTTTCAATGTTGATTGGTACGAGTTTCTTATCCTAATATTGCATGTTTATCTCAATTGCAGCTAATGAATCTGCTCTTCTCCTTCTTGGAACCAAACCGCCCACATAGTGCCTTGCTGGCTGGGTATTTTGGCAAGGTATCAATTGGCTTAATCACATACTCACGTCTTTTGTTGTTTCTTTGTCCTTGTTTGTACTGTGTGTGATTAACTTTTTCATCAATTTAGGTTGTTATATGCCTCATGGTACGGAAGACGATCCCACTTATGAATTATGTTCAAGTGAGTAAACCCCTCATGTTCACATAGTGCATAATGGTATTCTTAATTTTGCATTTCTTTTCTGATTCTGTTGCAAAATTTGGAAATTGTCTTTTCAATCGTAGAACTTTATGTTACCTGTCCCGTGCAATTGGATGTTGGGACCTTGTTTGAGTTCTGCACACACACTACTAGAATGGAAATCGACCATAGATATGGTGGCTCTTGCTGATCGTACTTGATGTCTTGTAAGGATTGTTGAATCGAAGCTCTTATGCACATTATTATTTTCTGTCATGATTAGAGAAGTTACTAAGTTGATACTAACGCATGGGTTCTTGCATCAAGATGATATTTGACTTTTGCCAATTATGGTGACGTGCAAAGATGGGCTGCAAAAGCTTTCCATGTCTTGTTCAATGACTACAACGTTTTCAATAGTTTTACTAAATGTTTCAGACGATGTGATTTGAAACATCAGCAAGATAAAGTTTGTCGTTAAATTTGAGATACATTGGATGGGTGATGGACATGTTAAATGTAGATGACTGACAAATCCATATCCTTTGTAACAGTTGGGAATCACGAAGTCATCATTATGCATCGTATCAGATCAGTTGGATACTACATCTACGATATCTGTTTATGTTATTCCCTTATTGTTACTATGAAAAAGAGGATGATATTCCCAACAGTTGATATCTTACAAGTTACAACTAAGATTATGAGAAGCCATGATTGGCAAAATTTCATGTGGAAGACCCTTAGATTGGATTTAGATGTGGTTGTTTGGGCAAGCTATTTGGGCTCAAGGACCATCTGGAACTTCATCTGTGGCTTGGACAAAGTTCTGTGAAGCTTAGCATGGGCGTAGATTAGTAAACCTAATGAGAGTCCCATGTTACACGGAGTTGGTAGGGGTATAAGCGTGTGTCAGGTTCATCTATTTATCATCTCCAAGGGTACGGCTAGTATTATAATTTTGAGTATATATTTTAGAGGATTCTTGGGGTTAAATGGTGTTTAGAAACTAAATAAAGCCTTTTATGCTTGAAATGTAAGTCTTATGCTGTTATAGCTGACGTATTGGTAAAAGTATTAATATGGTGGACTCACTACTGCCATGCATGTAATATGCAGATGAGGTATAGAGACTATAAACCCCTTTGTAAGTATAAATGAATACATGTTCGAGCCAAAGTGATGCAAGTACGGATTTTTGTGTGCAAAGTCATGATTTGACAAACTCAAAATAGAAGGCTTCCCTATGAGGAATTGTGCCTTTACTGCATGTGATGAATGATGAGGGGGGAAATAGATCTTTGGGCTACAAGCATGGTGAATGTTTTTGGGCCCTTGGTTTGGGGGTCGATTCGGGGTGTTCGGAATGCTAGTTGTAGGATAACTGCTGAGATTAAGTTAAGGACGGAGAAGTCAGCTAGGAACTTTAGAATTACTTTTGGCCTTCTTGGTGAAATACTCTTTTTGTAAATTGAGTTAGATTGCACTTGTTGCATTGCATGCTAGAATCAGATTCAGGTCACAGCAAAATGACAGTTGCAGGTTTTTATGAGCAATCGAAATTTCTTGGACAAACTTTTATGTTTCTATTCCTTGAGCTTCTTTTGATTTCTAGCCTCCCTTGTCTTTGCAGGGCCATCAGGATGTTTTCCGCCAGTTGGTTGATTTGATTGGTATCACTTCCATTATGGAGGTAAGGATGGAGAATTGGTGTTCAATATTTCGGTTTGCTCTCTCTTGTTTCTAGCATCTTGCATGTTCATGGTTAATTGTACTTGCCCCCTATAACAAACCCAACCAACTTCAAATATGGATTGGATTTGGGTTTGCGGTTACAATCCTCTCTACTGATGTACTCTTTACGCAGGTTTTGATTCGACTTGTGGGTGCTGAAGACCATATTTATCCCAATTCTCTGGATGTGCAGCAGTGGTTGGCGGATAGCAATTTACTAGAAATGATTGTGGATAAACTGTGCCCACCTGTAAGTAAAGTTGAAATATGTCCTGTGAGCAGTCAAATTTTGATGTAGTAGGCTTTAGCTGTTTATCTTCACTAGACATCAGTCTTCTACGTTAACAATGAAAATTCTCGCTATTCGTTACCCTCTAGTATAATGTTTGCGATAAATGGGTAACTTATAGGATGCCTTATGCTTTGCATTCTCCATCTGTTGCTGATGGAGCAACAGTTGTGCATAAATATACAGTTCTATAAAGCCCCTTGGAATGAGGGGGAAGGAAATGGTCGTCTATACCATGTTTGGAAGACGACATTGACTCTTGATGGTTCAGAAGTGTGCATGTCAACTTGAAATCACAAACCCAGTTTGTGGTTTCTCACCAGCTGTTACTCCTACATAGTTTGCGGCATTTTGGTTTGAATAGTTGCTTGTTTTCACATGTATTGTATCAATTCATTTGACCACTTTCTTGAAATTAAACAGAGTCCTCCCGAAGTCCATGCTAATGCAGCCGAGACTTTATGTGCCATAACTCGTAATGCCTCCTCAACTCTTGCTGCTAAACTTTCTAGCCCAAGGTTTGTGGAGTTTTGGTTTTGATATCTCTTTGGAACTAACCTCTGGTCTCTTTGTTTTTGTTTGATGTGATTCATATGAACCCCATTTGGTTCTAATATTTTTTTCTGTATGCAGTTTTGTTGCTAGGATATTTGGCCATGCACTGGAAGACTCAAATTCCAATTCGGGCCTTGTCCACTCTTTATCGGTGTGTATTTCTTTGTTGGATCCAAAAAGATCTGTTCCTTCTCCGATGCTTCATTCCTTCCGAAGTCAACACATGTACGAGTCACCCTCACCTGTAAATCCTGAGACTGTTGGTGCAATGCTTCCCAAGCTTGGTAAGTCTTGCATAAAATTAGCTTATTTTTGTGCTGTGATTCGAAAACTTTTGCCTTGTTCTTCTGTTAGAGTTATTTTATGTGCTACTACAGAGCGTACAATATGAGTTTGGCAATAGCTCGTGAACTAATTGCATTCTTATTTACTTACTTTAAATAGTAAATAATTTTTCTGAAGCTGATTTATCGTGCTTCTTTGCTTGGATTTGGTGTACTTTCCTTTGTTCTTTGTGAGCTCCATAGCTCATATGTTATTATTTACCGTCACTCTATTGATGTAAAAAGGTGGTGCTAAACTGTTGAAAATTCGTTGATGGTTTGTTTTATTCACCTAATAGTCATTTCCCGAATATGATATATCCACATTTCTCGTTGGTTGTAAGTTTCCTTTTCGGTGATGTGTTTTTTTGTATGGGATAAAACATTGGTCCCTTTCCCACATTTACCTGGTGAGTGAGAGAGATGAATATCACATACAAGAATGTTTGTTTTGATGCAAGGACTAAGGTGTATATGGCTATTTTTGTTACTGGTTTCCCGTTTCTTCCTTGCGATGCTTAAAGTCAGTAATGGTAGGTAGTTGAGTTTCTACGCCAAGGCACATCTTGAGCCTTTATCTTTCCATGTTAGTTATGGATGAGCTGACTATGTATATTGAGCTGGTGTATGTTGTCCGCAAATGTTATTATCTTTGGTGGTGTGACTTTATGCTAAATTAGAAATTTTGAGAGAAGTGTGGGAGTCTTGTGGAGTTGAGAAAACATGCAATAACGGACAATGAACAGTTTCACTACCTAGGTTTGATTATTGGCAAGGATGAAGGGGCTGGTTTAAGCCCTAGGGCCTAGAATCAGTATAGGTTGGCTCAGGTGTATACGGGCTCTCTTTAGATTATTATGTTGGTGGAAAACATGTTGGGCCACTAAGTGACCGTACAGATTATATGAGTGCATTTGATATGGATGTTAATATGGATGTGAGGTTCGATTGAGAGAGCAAATCTGAATTGAAAACATTGTGAAATGGTATGTGTAATGCCAATTGAAGATATGTCGAGAGAAAACTAACTTAAGTGGTTTGGTAACAATGGTAAGGAAGAAAGATAGGATTCTTGTCATTGAAAATTTTATTGGGATGACAGGACCTAAATCGACATGAGATGATGTGGTAAAAAAGGGTGTAAATTTCTTAAGTTGACAAGCAGAATGCAGAAAAAGCGTTCATGTGGCCATACGACAACAGAAAAAGAAAACAAGAGTCATGTAGGCGACTCCAAATGGCCAATTGATTCCTAGAAGGGTTTGGTTTGACCTCGTTAATATCGCACTCCTTCAGCCATATATAATCCCTTTCTCATTTCCTTGGATTCTTTGTACAAGCATTCATCCGTTTTATTTGCTTCCTCTTTACTTAAGTTGCTTTTTTACTTTTCTTCACCGTCAAAAGGAAGAGGTACTATTCCAGTGTAACATTTGCGGAATTAAAAGAATAGGTACGTAACGCGTTTGAGGTTGGTTTCGAGTCCCCTTGTGAAAATTGCTTTATGGCGAGGCCCAAACCCTAGATAACCAAGTTTTTGACTACTCTACTCCAGGTTTAAGGCTCTCACAGGGCATCTAATGTGTAAATATGAGCCTCTAGGCCTTGCTACATGCGAGGTTGCTAACAAATCGGGAATTTTTCTCAGTGATGTTCTTGGTCCTTTAAGTACACAGTTTCTAAAATTTGTTCTGGGATTATAGAGCAAACCCAGGAGGAAGGCTATTGTTCAATGTTCTTTAATGATCTTAAAAAATTCCGTTGTTGCTTGATGACCTAAAAATCTCAAAAGCAACAAAATGCTGAATTGATTGTGAAGCTCATGTCGATGGACTCATGAACTCCCGCTCGAAGAGATAATATTAGATGCTTGGACCCTGTTTTTCAGAAATCTTTTCTCAGTTTTTAGACAACATACCTTTGCAAATATGATTATTGACCTGGGATTGCTATGGTTTATTGTGCAGAGCATTATGTCTCGATTTATGCATTTATATTGGAGAAAAATTATGGCAATGATACTTGTCCTCTTTTTTTTTTCCTTTTTTCCACGGATGATACTTGTCCTTTGGGGCAGTACAGATCTGAGTGATTGCTTAATGAGTGGCGTGATTGCCTTGGCCTTGCCATTACATAATGGACAAATGAGAACTTGGTGCATAAAGTAAACAGCTTAGAACTGCTTAACTATAACCCCCTCCCAATCCATTGAAATTCTGTGAGGTGTTTAAGCTCTTTTTTTTCCCGATCGGCAGGTGTTTAAGCTATTAAGTTTCCCCTGAGTACTCATAAGCCTTGGACATTTTGAATGCAGGTGATTTGTTGATGCTATTGAATGTTTCATCAGACGAGAAGATCTTGCCTACAACATACGGTGAATTGAGGCCTCCTCTTGGGAAGCATCGCCTAAAGGTTAGTTTGTTGTCCAATGACGGCAGTTGTCTATTATATCCCTTTCTGTTTCGTGAAGAGTTTGTTTGTCTTGGAAACTGAAATGATTAGAAATGACTGTTAATCCCATCCCTTCTGATTGATTTGATCGAAGTCAAATTAAATAGCCTTGCTGTTAATTACTAAATGCCCCCAGTCTATTGTATAGTTCATCAGGATTTCTCAGAGCTTGGTCAAGGCAGAAGATAAATATCTGTGACTTGTTTTTGTTTGCTCTTCTAGCAGGCTATCTTGATCATCTTTCATTCTTTATGTTTCTGGTCGTAAAGTTTTATGTTTACCTGATTTTAGATTGTGGAGTTCATTGCGGTGCTTCTAAAAACTGGCAATGAAGTTGCTGAAAAGGAATTGGTCACCTCAGGGACCATTCAGAGAGTCCTTGATCTCTTCTTTGAGTAAGTAATGTATTTTGTGTTTGTGATAGAGTTTATTGAGTTCATGGATCGTTAGAGACGTGGTGTTTCTTTGAGTAGAACCTCTTTCATTTCCCGATACCTGCTAAAAATGCATATTGCTCACATCACTATTATATTGATTGATGCAGGTATCCCTTCCATAATTCATTGCATCATCATGTGGAGAGTATTATAATTTCGTGCTTGGAGAGCAAGAATGATACAATTGTCAATCATCTTCTCCAAGAGTGTAATTTGATTGGAAAAATTCTTCAAACAGATAAACATCCCATTGTTTGCAGTGATCTATACCAGGTAGGTAGAAGCTTTCTTCCAATGAAGAATGTTCCTCTTTGGCAGCATTCTCTTGTAACTTAATTCTTCTTAATTGGCAGCAGTAATTGGAATTAACGACTTAAGACAGAAATAGTTGATGAATGCATTTAGCCTCAATAGCCTACTTGTGATGTGATTTGAAATGGCGAAATTACCTAGGTTTTTTTTTAAAAACATATATATATATATGTGTGTGTGTGTGTGTGTGTGTGTGTATACACACATTTTTCTCCTTTTTTTTGAAACCATCTGTTTAGATCACGTTGAAATCTTCTTTTCATAAATGTCTCACTGAAATGTTTGCCTCCCGAGGTTTTGGATTTGATATTTTGATTACTTTGATTGTGTAGCCAACATTACCTGCTGCTGGGAGACAGACACCCCGTGCAGGAAACCTTGGGCACATAACACGCATTTCCAACAAGCTTGTTCAGTTGGCAAACAGCAACATCCACATTCAGACATTTCTTCAGGTTGGTGACAGGCTGGAGATACCTTTCATTGAGTCTTGACGTATAGTGACAGATTCTAAGGTTATATTTCTACGTATTTTTCTTTGAGTTCTTATGTTTGAGAACTGCTCTAAGGTGACGTTTTGGTTAAATTTCTGCTACTGGCGGTTAAAAGTATACATGACTCACTTTGTAAGGTTTCAGTTTCTCCTTGTCGCTATTCCATGGTTCTTGCATCTAACGTTAGTGAGCTAGCGAGACTGAATTTCTTATGCTGATTAAACTGAGCAGGATATACTTTTGTTTGAGTTGTTGAATGGAGGATACATTCTTGACTAAACAAAGTCTCACTTTTGCTCTTCAGGAGAATACTGAATGGAACGATTGGCAAACCACTGTGTTACATGAGCGTAATATGGTGGAAAATGTCTACCGATGGGCTTGCGGGTATGATTCTTGGCCGTATTTGTGTTTTAACGCAAACCAGATCCTTAAACCGAGCTTTAATGCACATGTTTGTAAATCATAATTATATCGATGCATAACAAAAGGAGATGTTTGTTGCACTGATAAAACTCATCGTCAAACTGTTGGTAGTTTTGCATCCAATGTTTGAGGCATTCTCAACTTCACCTGTTACACAGCATTGGAAAGTTACTCCATAATTGCTAACTTTGATATGCCAAGGGAAAGTTCACTAACAAGATTTTGATATGCCACAAATCTGTAAACCAAATAAATCACGGTCACACAGGGACAGCACCAAAAAGATTTTTCTAGTCTAGGTTGTCCCTTCTCATGCCCCCCAGATTTGTGGCCTGTTTCTTTGTGATGGTAATTATCTTTTCTGTTCTTTTAATATGTTCAGGCGCCCAACGGCTTTGCATGATAGGACGAGGGATAGCGATGAGGAGGACCTTCATGACAGAGATTATGATGTAGCAGCTTTAGCAAATAATCTAAGCCAAGCATTTAGATATAGTATATATGATAACGAAGATACTGAAGAGGTATTAGTGGATTCAACTCATACTTTCATTCTCTTTCTTTTGTGCTGACAGACTCTTTAATTGTTGTTAAATGATTGCAGGGCAATAGGGCTCTTGATCGAGATGATGAGGTAATATTTCAAAACATTTGTTTCTTCTTTCACCCTCTTAAAATTTATGATCCTTTTCCCGACTTCATGGAGTAGGAACTGAAGGGTGGTTAACATAGATCAGCATTAGTGAAACTGATGGTGGAATAAGTCTTTTGTCCGTTTCTCAGTATATTAAATTGACTGGTCTTATTTTGATTTACAATATGCAGGATGTCTACTTCGATGATGAATCTGCCGAAGTTGTGATATCATCCCTCAGGCTAGGAGATGACCATGGGAGGTGCGTTTGCAGCTTATATTTGATGTTCATCTTGGAATGGGTCCTCAAATGACTGATGAGCAGTGTTCTAAAAGTCGGCAGCCTAGGCCGTCTACTCCCCGCTGAGGCGCTAGGCAGTGGTGTAACGCCTAGATTAAGTAGCCAACTAGTCGGCGCCTAGTCCCCGCCTGGGCACTTAGTCGAACGACTAGGCGATAGGTGGCCCTTTTCCGCCCGACTAGCGCCTAGCGACTTTTAGAACATTGCTGACGAGTTATCAATTTGCAGTTGGGTAGTAGTTTGCATGTTGGGTCCTGCTTAGGCCTGTAGAAACGAAAACTTCCTTCCACCAGACATTCTTAATTCTCTTATGCAAGTCCTTGCACACCTCATGTCTATCCCTTACTCAAAAGAGAGATTGAATATGGACTGGAAACCCTGTTTGTGTCATCTTTGATGTCGTGGATACCTAGAAACAAGTTTAGAAATTCTGTCCATTCTTCAACGTTTTGCTGGTTGATGAAATTGTTTAAAGGTTAAAAGTAATTAACTTTGGAAAGAATTTCAGCAGTGTTCTAAAACAAGGAATTAATCGGTGATTAATTGCTGGCGGGCCTATCCGATTAGGTCTGACTAACAATTAATCGCCGATTACTAATTAATGTGCACTGATTAATTGCCGATTAATTTGATTAATTGCTCGAAGGTGGCGACTAGCGCCTAGCGCTTTTAGAACATTGAATTTCAGAGATCTGAAGGTTGCTTGCCCTATGTGTTGGATCCGGAAGGGATAGCTATGTTTAAATCAGTAGAATCAGCATACTTTAGTAAAACTTGCATGAAACAGACTACTTCTGTCTAATGGTGGTTGCTATATGGAACTTGAATTTGGGCTTGTTTTGGTATTTTGTGTTATTTTTTCATGCCGATGATTAATGAGCATGCTCCTATCGTTGAATGTTGGATGAGTACTCATAAGTTACCCTAGAGAGTGTTTTAAGTCCGTACTTTTTTTTATCTTATTAATATTTTTTCTTACGTTGCTGCAGTTTGTTCACGAATTCCAACTGGTTTGCATTCCAAGATGATAGAATTGGTGATGCTCCTATGAGCACATCCCCCACGGAGGTGATGGATGAAATCAACTTGAACGGGACATCAACTAATGGCAATAGCAGTAGTGATGATGAGGTGGTGGTTGGAGAGGACGAGGAGTTGACTGAAAGCAAAACTCCTGCAAATAATAGCACATCAAGTCTCGACACAAAAAATTTGAACGGATTTGCCGGAAACAATTCCACAAATGGAGACTCATCCGTTCCACAGAATGAAAACCCAAGGGCTTCCAGTGATATGAGTTTCTTACGATTTGAGTCACCAGAGGAAGACCTGTTTGGAGACAGGCCTTTACCCGAATGGGTGGGATGGGGGGACCCATCAGATTTTCAAGTTGGTGGGTCCAGTGTAAATCCATTTGAAGATCCTGAGATTTCTAGCATTAATCTTGCTGATCCAGCTGATGAGGGAGCAGCAGTAAACGTTAGTTCTCCTTCCAGTGGAGAAATCCTGCCAAATGGCACTTCAACTGCTACGGACTCGAGTGACGGGCCATCGGTGGGACCCGATCCCAGTCAAAGAGCTGCTCCGGTGCCGTCTTTGTTTGAAGAGGATGTTGAATTTGTTGGAGTGGAATTAGAGGGCACTGAAAAGGCAATGGAACAGGCTCTGAAGGAGGGGATTGTCGGGGAAGCAGGGCCTTTGAAGAGGAACCCTATACCTAAGGTGCAAGGGAAGGAGAATGAGGATGAGAGCGGATCGGGAATGAAGGAATTCAACGACGCCAACTATTGGAGGGTTGATCAAGAGGTCGCTGTTACAGAGTAATGTTGGGTTTGGAAAACCTAATCCCGAAATTCGGGATGGATGGGACGACCAGCGGTCCCATTTTTCTGTTGGTGAGGAGGGCTAACGCAGCAGACTTTATGTACAGTAATTTTGTTTCCGTTTCGAGTCGGAGATTGGATGGTAGGGTATTTTATGCTTTTACTAGTGTTCATTATTTGGTACACTTTAAAAATGGTCTATTATTCTTTTTCTTTTTTCTTTTTTTACACTTGTTAGTGGTTATTATTGTTACTTGTTCGTGGGGTTTCCCCATTCCCGTTATAGCAGTATCTGTATTCCTTGTCGCTGGACTTGTATCTGTCCCATTGTTGTCCCCTTGTTCATTCCGAGGAACAGAAAAACACAACCTGTGTCGAATGCGTTTCAAGTCATATTTTGTCCCTTTGATGTTGTCAAGTTTTTCCGATTCGTTAGATTATGTTGAGTTAATGGGTGAAGGGGAAACGGGGCTCGGATGGTGCACAATACCATCCCCGTTTCCTAAGTGCTAGAGAAAATCAATGCACAAACAGGGCTAAACCCCGAAAGTGGCATCATTTTCGGTTAGTGTACATCGGTGGAATGAAATTGTACACTGGTGGAAGAAATTTTTGAAGGTTTTCACGATGTTTTGACACTCCAATGCCTTTACCCGTTTCAACGTTTTCGAAGTTTCACAATGTTTGACAAAACGAATTAT
The DNA here is from genome assembly GCA_025642025.1 of Rhododendron ferrugineum. NCBI lineage: Eukaryota > Viridiplantae > Streptophyta > Magnoliopsida > Ericales > Ericaceae > Rhododendron > Rhododendron ferrugineum. Next base: position 9,135,028 of record JAOTQK010000005.1, read on the forward strand.
GAAAAAGTAGGTGTGCGGTTTCTTCAATATTTTAGTGGTTTCCTATACTTTTCATGTTCTTTGAGTTATTTTCAAGCTCATATTTTTGCAAATCTAATGTTGGCTTGCAAAGGTGAGTCAATTTGTGTTCGGACCAGGGAGCGCACCTCAACTAATTTCACCTTAACTAATTTTGAAAGCTTGTAGTTAACGATCGAGTAAACTTCCAGTGGTCTGAAATGATTTGATAGCACCAGAGGTTTCGAACTTAAAACCTCAGGAGTGAGAATTATGAAAAAGTAGGTGTGCGGTTTCTTCAATATTTTAGTGGTTTCCTATACTTTTCATGTTCTTTGAGTTATTTTCAAGCTCATATTTTTGCAAATCTAATGTTGGCTTGCAAAGGTGAGTCAATTTGTGTTCGGACCAGGGAGCGCACCTCAACTAATTTCACCTTAACTAATTTTGAAAGCTTGTAGTTAACGATCGAGTAAACTTCCAGTGGTCTGAAATGATTTGATAGCACCAGAGAGGTTTCGAACTTAAAACCTCAGGAGTGAGCAAGCCAATCTCAGACTTTGACCACCGGACCAATCCTTCAAGCCAATCTCAGACTTTGACCACCGGACCAATCCTTCAAGCCAATCTCAGACTTTGACCACCAGACCAATCCCTTGGGGTTGATCATTAAATAGTTTTCGAATTACTGATAGTATTCTTTTTGAATGCTTTTGGCTTGAACTAATCTTTGTAAGGACAGTGAGTATGATTTATGCTTTTAATTCTCTTTAATTCGGATTTTTGTCGAAATTTTTAGGATTAATCATTTGTTTTGACGAGAGGAATTTGAAAATATAAACCAGAATTGAAAAAAAGTTAAATAACTGGAGTATTAAAAAATGTCTTTTTCAAACTCTATTTAGTGAATTTTTGTATCTTTTATTTATAATTTTATACCTTTCCAATTCTTTTGGTTTACCTCTATACCGAAATATTTTGAGTCATTAGATTGTGTGAGTTCTTTGTTAATATTTTAAGATCTTTATGCGATCTAATGACCGAAAATGCACCAGTATAGAGGTACATCGAATAGCGGTGGAGAGGATTTGATTTCAGTCTAAATACACCCTGGTATTAATAAAACCGCATCCAAACAAGCCATACGACCTCAAGCACTTGGAATTGATTTTTTGTGAAAGGACAAAACTGCCCTACGTCGAACACTCTTGAAGCCACCCCCGGAGATTAGAACACCCTGGAAGCAACGTCCTACGACTATTTAATGTAGGAGTAATTCGTTTCAAATTGTATAAAAGCTGGCTGGTGTTTTGTCAATTCCTTATTTGAGTGAGTAGTAGGGATTCTCAATCACCTAGGGCTAGGAGTAGCCGAGTAGGAGTATTGTTTTCAACCCTATGGAAAAAAAGCAGTATAAAACTAGTTAAACTAGTTCTTGTATGTTTTCTTTTAGTAACAATTTACCATGTCATGCAATCCCAATTATTAACTAGACCACATGTGATTCGAGCCCCACACGGTAACCCTAAAGATCATCTCTATATAAGTTACAAGACTGCCACCCCTTTTTTTTCGCCGCAATTTAAAACCCCTATTTCTCTCTCTTTCTTCTCTCCCCAAGCTGAGCCCGATGACAACCTGGTTCATTTGCCCACAGTTCATGCCCTGTCTCTTGCAATTTCATTCCGAACCAAAATAGCAGTCGCGATGAAGAGCATGCAGTCTGACTGGAGGAAGGCTAAGAATGCCTTGGCTAGGGGAAAGAAGAATCTACAGAAAGAGATGAATGTGTGGGCTACACAAACGTTCACTGCTGACGATTTCATTACCCGTGGTTTGATGATGAAGTCTCTTATCGTGAAAGAAATGACTCTTTCTGAGAAACTGGACGAAGTTCTGGAACAGATTGCGGTGCAAGAGGAGAAAGACAAGGTGGCTGAAGCAGACATTTCCCCATTAGTCGAAAAATTAGTTAGTATTCTTGGAGTTTTGTAACGCGGTGCCTCAAGCTCTTCTATCATCACAGCCTGCAAGTTCAACCCATATTTTTAAATCCGTCCATATCCACCCACCTATAATCCAACCCGCCCATATTGTATCATGGGTTGAACCCATATCAACCCATAATTACATGAGTTTAGATAGGTTTAAAGTGGATTCAATATGGGCTTCAATTAAAATACCCACACTCAACAATACAATGCATAAACACCACCATGTAAACACGCGCCTAACTCAGGCTAGCGAGTAGATCTGATGCAAAAGACACGTGCCAACTTAGGCCACGAGTGCGGTTCTTCTAGTGGTTGGACGACGATCGGGCAGGGTGGTCTGTGATCGTTAACGAACACAATTCCGAGCTTTGATTCTGTGTTCAATCTATTATTACACACCGACGTCATACCGGCTCGTGCGGCGTTTTCAAACATCAAATCTCGACCAGGGAAGCAAAAACCCCAACACTGTTTTGTCTCCAAATCCAAATTCGATCTCTCACAAATCGGTGATTATCTATGATTCCCAGAGATTTGAAATCTGTGAAATTGAAGAAATGAAGCTTTCTCGGTGCAATTATGAACTACCGTTGAATGAGTTCCCGTATTCCGGTTAGATTAAGAAGTTCATTTCATTTTATTTTTTGGGGAGTGATTTTGTCACTCTCCTTTTTGTTAATGTCACTCCCCTTTGTGTCTTGATTAGATGATTTTTTTGTGAGAGAAGGAGAGTGATATTAACAAAAAGGGGAGTGACAAAATCAATTCCCTAATTTTTTTTAGCAGTTCTTTTCTGTATGTTTAGTAAAATTTAGAACTGGTAAATGATAATTGAGTAGATTCTAAATCTGTGGGAAAAAGGGGAGACCCAAAAAACCCGCCCATATTCAACCCATGACCTATTTCAACCTGTCCATTTGCCACCTCTAACAACCATTAATGTGGACCACATGGAAATTAATGAACGTTAGTATTTTTAAATTTAACAAAATTAACCCTTTGCTTCGGGGGAAATGCCTAAAAATCAACATCCGGAAGCAAATGGGATTCTAAATAAATACCCAGGTCAAAAGGTAACAAGTGCTACTCTCTCTATCTTGTACTAATTTTTATCCCAATTGAAATACCCTATCATTTCTAAACTAAAAAGATATTACTCGAAATAACTTTTGATTTTTTTTTGCACTGTTCAAAAAATCCATTGAGAGTTTTTGAAAGGCGTAAAAAATCAAAATTTTAATTTTAAAAAATATACTCCTATATTTTTTATTTTTACCTTGAAACCATGGAATCTAGT
>JAOTQK010000005.1:9167758-9181030 GCA_025642025.1 Rhododendron ferrugineum
GAACCCGCGAGTTTTAAAATAAGCTCTTAATTTTGATGTCATTCTCGACCAACTCATTGTGATTATTCCACCCTTTTTTCTTTTAACATTCGGTTACAGGAGATTAGGCAAAGTCGCAAATACAAACTACTCCACTTTAGTACTAATAAGATTTACATCACGGATTCACGCTTGTTGGTGACTACAAGAGACCCCTCGTTCATAAAAATTGCCAACTATTCGGGTTACCCATTGTTGTTTTAGTCAATGTTAAGTTTTAAATTAAAAGAGGATAATCTGTGCATGATTCAACTCACAAAGGGCAAATTAAAGTTTGCCAAACCGAAATAAAATGATAGATATACTAAAAAATTATATATGTATACGTCCACACCCTTGATTATTTTCCTCAGCTTTTGCCTTCAATTGAAAGTTGAACATGGAGGTTTTTCCTCTTATTAGTATGGATCTAGAAGTCGTAAAGAAGCAAGAAAATAAGAGAGCAAGGAAATACTAACAGGAATTCAATTTGGGTAAATTACCAAAACCACCCCTAAGGTTTCTAAATATTATAAATTACCCCTCACATTTGGAAAATTACAAAATATCCTCATGTCGCATAACAAATTACTCCATTGTCATGATACCCTAGAAAATTTGATAAAATCTATCTCACATCATCAAATTCTAATCACAATGAACCAAACCATCTTTTTGTAACAAGTAAAAAAGCTATTTTCACCCCTCGCCTTTCACAATCTACAAAAGAACAATGTGATCCATTATTATAAGAATTTATGATGTCAGACATAGACATATCCTGTAAATTTCTTAGCAGATACTACATCACAATAGGGAATAATTTCTAATTTTTCAAATGTGACGGCAATCTATAATTTTCAACAATCTTAGGGGAGGTGTTGGTAATTTTCCCATTCGCTTTTCTGTAGTTACAAAAGAGGAAAACATTCATATTCTTCACAATTTATATCTTTCATACTTCATTTTCATTTTCCAGGCATCCAAAAGGAAAACAAGAAGACTCGGTTATCAGATCCTCAATTTTCTGGCACTTTCACTGTCTTCTAGTTATAGACATCAATATCTATAACCATATTTCAGTAAAATAGAATGGCTCCCTCTCTGCAACAAATATTGGTATATCAGCTTTTCAATCAGCAATTGATAGCAGTTAGGACATTACAGTTCGTACCAAGTTGGTCTAATTGATAACGTCTGCCCTCAATCTGATATTTTCCGTCCAATTTGGCTAACAAACGTTATCAATTGGACTAACTTGGTACGAAAACCAAACTTGAAGGTCAAAAGAGTTGCAATTGATATTTGGAGGACGAAAATGAGACTCAAGTGAAACTAGAAGGACCATTTCTAAAAATTTCCCAAAATTCAATGAAAATTCACCATTTCCTCATGAACTTGGTAATCATACCAAAATTCTAGCTGAATAGATCAAATGAATCTGCAATGTCTAATTAAAAAACCACACAGCCGAAAGAGTACAAAGAAAACACAAGAAAACTCGCTCTTTCTGCAAACAAACCATATTACTTTCACCTTCCATGAGTGCCCATCTCTACAAAAATGCACAAAATCTGGCCTTTAATTTAAGGGAATCGACACCTGATACTAAATGCTGAACTGATTGTCACTTTCTATCCTTCAACTTCCTGTATGCCTAGAACTAAAATTAAATCACAATTATAGTTTGAGTTTCAACGTTCTTCTTCTTTTTACAAATAATCCAATGAACAAAAGGAGTAAGATTATGGAGATAGCGAATAAAAGGAAGTTCCTGGAGGCCGCACTGTATGGATCATCAAACTTGATGTCCTTCTCCTGCAACTGATTGAGTACATAATACAAAACATGTCACTTCCATTAAAAGAGAACTCAGTGAGGTTATATATGATGCAGCACAATGCAAATGGGGTGATGCTGAGTATAGTAAACAAAGATATATTTCCAGTCCCAAATTACTACATAATCTCAGTCATGTCGAAAACAATTTTTAACAAGGCAGTTGTTATTACTTCCTGGTTATTGATTCTTGTAAAAGTATGGTAATATATGACTTGTATTGAAGAAGCCAGCAAGAAATGGTATCAAAGAAACCAAAGTGATTGGGGAGACCAAACAAATGATTTCAGAGAGAGAGAGAGAGAGAGAGAGAGAGAGAGAGCAGTTAAGTTGTGAGAACTATGTTATTTTTGGCAGTCCTTAGTGATTTATTGAACATCTTCATTGCTCATGCAGAGAATATTGGAAACTGCTCAGCTGATAACAATCACTAGCTTGAGTGCTTCACAAGTATATCAACTGCTCAAAATTGGTTAACATCTAAAGCAAGCATTTCAGACCACATGGATGTTTTGCATCACTACTATCCCATTAATATCTAATGTTCAAGCGATCTGTATTTCTGACAATATAGCATGGCATGAATTGTTGTTAAATGATGAATGTGTGAGTCAAGTACAAGTGGGATTGGAGTGCACAAACAGTAGTATTGAGACGCCAGAAACAAGTGTTGAAAAAGATTTTGTCACTTACTTTGAGTTGCTGCATCATTTGTTTATGTTGCTTCGAGAAGCTGGACTGGGCATATCTGTAGAGTTCCATATCTAAGATGTTAAGTGATTTGATCTGCTGGAGCACCACTTCAGGAACATCAAGACGAGCCTGTAAGGGGTAAAAACTTAGCAACGTTAGTGACAGGAGGAGCATAACAACTTTATCTAATCGGTGAACATCAAACACCTATGCTAAAAACTAAAAAGCAAAAGCACAAAAGTGACTACCACCAATTCCTTCAACCCCACAGGCCACATGGCAAGGTGTATATATTCCTGAAGGCTTTAGTTTAGGCATATCAATATTTAAAACTTTAATACCAAAGAAGGGAAAAATATATTGGAATTAGAAACATTCAGAAGTTCATTCTCTTTTCTACTTTCCTTTAATAAGTGATAATGTAGTTACTATAGAAGCAAAAAAGAACCAGAGAACAGAAGGTTCATATTGTAATTCCCTCCCTCTCACTCCCCCCAAAACTTACATGCACTCGCTAATGGGGAAAAGAGACAAATAGACAGAAGTCAGAAAAAGATAAGACATCATGGAACATGCAGCAAATCAGCCTTTCTATACCTAATACACATTATTGAGAAACATTCAAAAACAAAAATCAGAAGAACAAAACTAGGTTAAAAGTATGTGAAGGGAAATAAACACCCATCTGAATTCGACCAGAGGGAGGGAGATAGCAAAGCATGAAAATGGCAAAATCCATTGACCCTACCACTAGTGCCCTGGTATCTTAATTTGCCTCTTATCAGATTTACATTTGATGATGAAGGATTGTGATTTTCATGCTATCTCCTATTAGCTTAAGTTGCTTAACGACTTCTACCCCCATATCATCAATCAGACAAAATAAGCATCATAACATATGATTACTATGCTCAAAACTGAACAGATCAAGACAGAAACACCACAAGCACAGTAAATCTTTGAAGACCTTGACAGCGAAAATACCTCCTTACTAAAGTTCGCTGGGGAGATTCTCTTCAAAGAAGCAGTACGTCGTTGTTTTTGGGTCCTTCGTAAGCTAGAAATACAAGTTTCGTACGCTTCCATAAGTCTTCCCACAGTCATCTGTTATGGTAGGAGAAGGGATCTCAATCGCTTATTCAGAATCAAAGGTTGCAGATGAATGAGCAGATACTGAGTGAGAAAGTATACACTGCAAAGAAGGCTTACATGTTCATTTTTTGCATTGATAATTTGAGCAGCAGAAATTTTACTTGCATTTTGGTCTGTGCTGCTATTCTGCAATGCAGCCAAAATGATGGAAACAAGGTCTACAAACCTGATTAATCTACAAGAATCTACTAATCAGCAATCATGAGTCTACCCTTGTTACCTGGTGATATTCTGGAGACGAGCTCTCTTCTGCAGACCATAAGGACATGATTAAAAGTAAAACCTAGGTTTTCCCATATACTAATGCGACAAGGAAAGAAAATCTAGACATCCTTAAGCAAAACTTTAATGCAAGAAGAATGTGTGCTTTTATGCGTCTTGCTACTAAGAAAGAAACCTTGCAATTTCCTTCATATCAGGCCTAGATTTCACTGATTGAGTTTTATCTTCAAAATCAGGCTGCATTATCACCAATATAGCCAGTGTTCTAAAACAAGGAATTAATCGGCGATTAATCGCTGGTGGGGCCTATGCGATTTGGTCCGACTAACGATTAGTCGGCGATTACTAATTAATATGCACCGATTAATCGCTCGAAAGTGGCCGACGCTCGACTAGCGCCTATCGACTTTTAGAACATTGAATATAGCAAATGACAGACAGACAGAAATACTTTGCAATGCTGACCTGATATGTCATTATCCACAGGATTCTTGCCGTAATTGGATGCTATTTTCTGGGATATCACCTGAGCACCAACCACATTTGCGAACATTGTTGCCGATTCTCTGTGGTCCTCAGTAAGTCCAACATACAGCATATTATCCAACCTCTTCTGCAAGATTTACAGTTTATCTATTATGATGATTGGGACCATAAGAAGAGAAAAAAAAGAACTATCCCGGAGAAAAAACATCACCCTCCAATATCATCCGTGACTGAGGAACCTATTGCCATTACCTTAGCAACTTCAAGCACGTATTCACCTAGAGTTTGATGCTTCAGTACACACCGACGCACTTCATGCGCCTCAGCTAGAAAAGAGTTGTTTGTGAGCCCTGCAATCTATACATAAAAATAGTCATTGCCATAATATGAAATGTAGCAAGACGCCAATACCAAAGAATCATAAAACAAATACAAATTCCCGCACCATATACTAGACTGTTTACAAATTTATTACACGAATACTGTTCTCAATGTTTGTATGGTATTCCTTCCACATCCTCAAAATTTGAGTTCCGTAACAGAATACTTTGTTTACTACTTCCTCTGACTTATACATTGTGGACACTGAGATGGTCAACTACTTGCAAATGGTTGCATGCCTGTTTATCTGGTACGTGGTAAGTAATTTGCTAGGAAGTGTCAAAAATTAACATCCTGCCCTCCATATACCCATATGTACACAGAGCCAAAAGAATCAAAACCACTCACATCTCGTCTCCTCAAAAAAGGTACCATAAGGACTAGTCAGCACAGATACACCTCGGCAAGATCATATGAAATTTAGGCTCTTTCCCATCTGATGTGAAACCTTACCTTCCTCAAGAAATAAACCACCACAACACAGTGGTCCTATATTATTCCTCACACTCGCCCATGCAAATTACTAAAAGCACCCACTGCTGATTCCTTACACAATCCTGAAAATGGATAACTGGAATATTAAGTTTTTAGTTCAGTGGTTATTAAATCTGGAAACTCATTCATCTACCAGTTTGCAATCAGCTGCATTCTGCGTACTAATTTTGGATAAGCAACGATATATTGAAAAGCACCAAAGCAGTACAACCTGGTTGCATGCAACATGTAAATTGTCAAAACTGAATAAAACCACCGAAGAAGCCTCATCTCTCCGAGAAATTTTACAAGACTAGTCAGCACCAAAAATACAAAGAGATTAATCTTCAAAGTCGGCTCCTCCAGTCCGCCAAACATGCACCTTTTTCTTTCTTTCCAGAAACACCACCAAAAACACAACGGGGCCCTGCCCACAACCTCACTTTCTTCCTCACCTTCCTTCCCACTATGCCTCCGAAGCGAGTATTAAATGTCTGGCCAACGGCCAACCCAATCATGGTTTTATACATGGCACGCAATTTGGGAGTCACTGACACCTACTAAGATTATCACAACAACATGCTGTTTACAGCTCTTCAAATGCTGTGTACTCAATAGAACTCCAACTTCTCAGAATGTCTGAATCCTTAGGTAACACATCTCAAGTCATCTTAAACTTCATTCTCTTTAAATATACACTTCTACAAAAAGAGAAAGAGGTCATGTTTTAGGTTTTTAAAAAAGATACTATTGAAGAGTGCAATAATCCATGACATAACATAGTAAGGGAACCCTCTTGAATATTTTAAGCACAAATGACGGCAGACAGATTAAGTTTTCAGAACATAATCATGACTTTACTTCAAAAGAAATGATATCTATTCAAGACTATCAGGTAGGAACAACAATGCCCTCATTGTCTGGGAACCCTAATGGCACAGGCGCTAGAATAGAAAAAGACTACGTTTGAAAGGATTGAATGTCAAAATTAAGTTTAGAAGCTACTTTGGTCAAAGGAAGCTAATCAATATTAGATTGATTGGGCCTGTTTGTTCCAGACGTCTCATCAATGTAGCTCAATGTAGCTAAAAGCAAATGGACTAAAAACAGGAAAGAGAAGAAAAGTAGAAGTGAGAAGGTTCCCCAAATACAATGAGAAATGGCAATGGGAAGTAATTTGTAATGGAGAAGAGAGGGTAAAGAAAACTGGAGAGAACTCACTGAATTCTTCCAAAATGCTGCAAAACTTGGACAATAATCTGTTGCTAGAAAAGTGGCTACAAGCTATTTAGGGTTCACTCTATCCCTGGGCCGTGCGATCTGCTTCCAAGCCTTCCTTGGCCTTTCAAGGCATAATAGGGAGAGGATTTCTGTAACTCCATGACAATGCCCCATCACTGCAACCTACTCAGTGTACTCACTTCTTACTATCCTTACTGAAGAGAGCTGGTAACAACATAGGCTCAACAACTTGGTAGTGACTATGGACCCTGGCTTAACGATAAAAACACATCTAGGACATGCTACATAAAGAAGTGAATCATGTGCTAGCCAACTTAATTGGGCTAATTGGAAAATCCATCGGTAAAGAATATCACTTGAGTAGGTATCTCCAATGCTCTCCCTCTTATATAGTTCTATCTAATGCATGTCCCTTTCTCCCCATTTAGGAGTATGACCTCCTAGATCAAAGAACCCACGCTTTAACACTCCTTAGTCAACACTTCATGGCAAATGATTAACGCAGTTCATCTCAAGACACCACTTGAGTCTTAAAGATAATGCTATTCGCTCCAAGACATTTTGCTTCAGAACATCCAACTTGCAAGGGCAAACATGATGGAAACTTTCCTGATAAGGCCATGTGCATGACCTCATCTGGTCATGGGAACACTAGCAAAGATAGTGAAACAGAATTCAAAGGAATAGGGCAGGATGCATTCAGTCTCAGCAAATTTTTTCTTATAGCCCTTATTCTGTACAGAAGGTTATAAAAAGACCAAAAAAAGAAGAAAAAGACTAGGATCATTAGCATAGTGACCATGACCCAAAGCTTTTGTTGTTACAAAACCAACAGTCCAACAAACCAACCACAATACATACAAATAAAATAAACAACAGCTCCTAATTGCAATGCAATCATTGGCTAGTACCTGGAATGTGGCTCCATTGTGAATGATATCCCGAGCTATAGGATCATTAATGTATTCATGTAATGGCATTACCGTGTCATCCATATTATAAGAGTCATTACTTTTACTGTAAAGTCCCTGAAGCTCTCTGGCATCTCTCTGTCCCACAGAATGAACAAAAATTAACTCATCAGACATAGTAATGTAGCACACTTTAAAGCCTTACATACAGTCATCTAGTAAGCGAAATAGAATAACCTTATTCATGGAGACTGCCAAGTACCAAGAATATACCTATCTCTTCCATCATGATTAGATTCTAACTATGTCAAGGCGAAGTCTGAAGAACAATCCTTCTGCTGTGTGTGTATAGATGTATTTTGGGTTATCCAAAGTGAAGTAGAGAACGCAAGGATGATATTTGTTAACTTTCTTAAAGAAGAGAATGAAAACAGATGTACTTTGTAGCTTTTCTTATGTATTACTGGTTAGGAATGAAAGTGATAGTAAATTAAGATGCGAAAAAGGAACAATGGAAGAGCTATTTTTCAAAAAATATGTTATGAAAATCACTAAGGACTTCAAAAATTTCTAGGAACACAAACTATAACCTTTTCCCCCAGAAAACTGTAATAGCTGCTATAAGGAGTCTGGATGATATTATATTGAAGTTTGCAGTGTTAATATCCTCCAGGATAGATTCCAAAATACCAACTTTAAATCCTAAAGTCTTAATAGATAACCATTAAGTTAAATCCCAAAAACTAAATAGATAACCATAAAAAGAATTAATATCCTCCAGGATCATATACGAAGAACTTGAAGGGCCCATGGGGTATTCCTTCCTGTTCCCTATCATAATCTAGTTCAACAATATTCTACAGATTGAAAGATGCCTAACTGGAAGAAAAGCATGTTGATGCCTAGACACAGCACTGCACTAAAGGTGATATTGATACTACATACTACAACAAAGAGGGTATTTCAAATGCTCATTTCGATACTTAGTGTGTTCTAGTAGCGTGTCAATGACTATAACCATAAACATAAACGGAGAGCTAGGATCCCCTAAAGTAACTCTGCCTTGAACAAGAAACAAATTTTGACCGACCTTCCCACCATCCTTGAGTGTGGGCATAGCTATGGAACCCCAAACATGTCTCACTGGGCAGCACAAAGTAGAATAAGGCTTTTAGAGAAGGTGCATCTTAATATACTCTTGAGTTGACCGCGGATTGGGCACTTGATGTGTTCAACTATCACCAGGGCAAAATGGAAAGAGCATCCTAGGTCATAGGATGCTTAATATTCATCGAAAGCAAGGATGTACAGCAGCAGAATGCCAAAGGACAGCATGCACCCCAAGATCTTGTTGATGAGAGGAAATCAACTATAGTGAAACGTCATTAGGACTGAAGATTGGGAGTGTTGCTTTTTGATTTATTCCCCATCAAACTCTAACAAACCGAAGGCTTCCTCATCCACAATAGAAAATAAGAAATGTATATACAGATCCATATATTCACTGGTTCAAGAAAGAACAGTTATACATCTGTTATGAAGCCCTAACATTTTTTATGCAATTCAGTCTCCTCTTCTTTGATGGAAACCTTTTAACAATCAAATCCACTCAATAAAATGATTACTAAAGAACAACTACATGCCAATTAGTAACGAAGGAAAAGAAACAAATGACATGAATTAACGAGAAGCGCCATTGCATAAACAATAAAACAACCATACCCGAGCGAATAGGTCCTCTCTCATCCAGGGAACCAAGTACTTCCACGGCCAAATATCCAATGTGCTTACCCCACCCTGCTTCGAACGTAATCGTCCAGCCATTCGTGCAACGGATGTTAGGTTAGGATGCACCAGAAACCTTGCTGCTACCTCTATAGAAAATTCGTAAGTGCTAAAGACGCGGTCAATTGGGTTCCTCAGTATTGTCACCACCGAAGTTTTTTCCATGGGAAGTCTCGACATCATGCTGTAGTCATCATGAGTAACCAATAACCTGCAATTGTGTTTGCTGCACAACACACATGTAAACATTTAAATGAAACTATGCAGAAAAATTATTAACATATTTTCCATCTGAAAAGTACATATGGATAACCATGCAATATTTCTCATACAAACTGTATTATCAAAGTTGGCCATTATGTTGCTGGTGCCTTGTCTTCGCTTTTCTCCACATTTAACACACTAAGCACATACTAAGTATGCAGCACGTTTATAAGCTAAACATCTTGGTCCGTAATCCGTATGTAAATGCAAATACTGAAAAGCTTACTGTCAAGCAAGTTTATCGTCCATTTTTCCTTTGTTTTAGCCCTCCAATGTACTAGGAACTAGCTTACGTATTGCCTGCTCGCTTTTCCATGGAATAAATGTTGGCTCTTGGCCATTAAGTTGGTGGAGGCATTTTTGCTTCTATCATAACATATACCATACTAAATTAGCCCCTGTTCACTTTGACGCATGGCCAAGTGGGTATATGCTTACCATCATCCTCAGTATCTAAAAATGAACAGCTTCCAATAAAGCAAGTTTGTTGTAAATTTTTTCTTCATTTTAGCTCCCCGATGTACAATGAACTTGTTTAGGTGTTTCCCGTTTGCTTTTCTTCCTAGTGATTCATGGCTCCCCATGTAAAGAAGGCAAAACAAAGTGTCATCTGTTGAGTAATATATGGAAAAACAAACCAAAGGTTTGGAGCTTGACATTCTTTCACAACCAAAACTGGGACAAATAACTAGCCCTAGGGGTGTATGGCAAGAAAGTAAACGTAATTCAGGGTGTGGTCAAGGAATAGAACACCCACACCCAGAACACGGCAATGTGGTACAAATATTAGCATCCTTTGAATGTTTATATTGCCATAGATATCCAACTATATAATCCAGAACAGCTCTTTTTTTCATCATGGCGGACAACACCCACATTACAACCAAGAAAAAAAAAAGTAGTGAAGGAATTTATTATAATCGTCTTATACAACGTTTACACACCATAAATACACACGTATATGCATACAGAGAAAAGAAGTTCCGCTATTACGAGACAGATTCATCTGAATATTGGCATCACTATGTACTTTCATACTCCTTTCAACTCCATAAATAAAGCCCATTTAGAGTTTTCTTGGGCACAACTCATCTGCAATATCTAGTCAAATGGATGATTTTTGCTGGGGTTTGGTTTTTTGGTTCTTGGTTTTGTTCTTTCGGTGTTTCATTGGGGTTAGGATTTTCCTTTTGGCGTTTAGTTTGTCTAGGTTGGGGTTTTTTTGGGGTTGCTTTAGCTTTGTTCGGTCGTAGTTTCCATATGTTGGTTGGCTTCTTGCCTTCTTTTGGTTTTGGTTCTCGTGTGGCGTGTGCCCGTGATCCATTTAATCTTTTTCAAAGATTAATAAAAAAAATTGCCAAAAAAAAAACCCGGATGATTTTGCTCTCAAAGTAAGACCAATTGCATTTGAGGTAGGGGTTAAGTGCAAAGTCAAGGTAGAGGTAAGGGAAAGGTTTTATGTGGAAAAGGGATGTTTTTATCATTTTATGTCTCCACAGCCAGCCAAGAAAAGATTTGATGCCCCATGTGAGGCCAGCATGCCAAGTAAGTCCCTTGGCTGACTTTGAACGGCAAGCAAATACCAAGGCTAATGACTTTCTCTTTCCTAAAAGAAACTCTCTGTCTCGACTGGATTCATGGGTGATCGCTAATATTTATTTGTCCCATGGGAAACAAAAATACAAAATGAAGTGGGACACTATGATGTGCCAACAAAAATGTCCTGCATTACAGTAAAACACAATTGAAGAGTTCTTACCTCGGATCAAACCGCAACTTATCATACGAACGGGGACATTCCAAAGAGCTCGAATACAACTTTCTCAAGAAACTGCAAGCTTAAATTTTCTTCATGAGGAAGGTGTTCTACTTTTCAAAATATCATAGAGGAGAATATAAATGAAAAAAATCCAGTTACTATTTTACTTAATAATTACCAATGGAAATATGTTCGCCCACCCGTTCTCGGAACATGAAGGAAAAATAGCAAATCCCGTAGTCTATGTTTTTCTTCTTTGACTTCTAAATCAGGGGAAGAAGAAGCCCACTTGTTGACAGTATTCTTGCAATGCTCATAGTCATCTTTGACAAGTGAGGCACTTATTTTTGAAAAAGCTGGTAAATAGTCAGGAAAGTACAAAGAATTAAACAGTAAGTTAAATGATACAATCAGAATACACACGGCTAGAGAAACTGTAAGAAAGCTCTTAGCCTATATATATTCACTTCAAATATCCAGTATCGTTGAATTCCACATCTTGAAGTCTTGGAAATATCAATCATAATCCCAAGGGGCTAAAACCCAGACCATATCTTTACGTTCTGAATTCATTTTGTCTGTTCAGGACATCCATTAGTACTACATAGTTCAAGATATTAGGAGATGGCCGGTAGCCAGTGGTTGCTCAGAATTCATGAAACAAGCGAAATGGGTTAAAGGATATTCCATGACAAACTTGAGATGGTTAAAGGCTCCATGATTCATTTTCAAGTAATAACATTTCATTGACAAAAAGGGCACCATGGGGTTACCACATGAACGAGTGGCACAACAATAGAAAAAGCATCGAAGAACGCCAAAAGAACAGGCCACAACAAAATCTCAAGCCTCCAACATGGTTTTATTCAAAGGCACCGCAAAATTACCCTGGAAAACTTTGGTTTCGGGAGTTTATAGAGAATTAGACCTGTAAAATTCCAACATGTTTTCAAACATAGCAATTGGATTGGGTGGCTAGGATCTCGGCAATCAGTAGCAGGTGTTATGGGTGTAATTACATCTGGTAACAAGGTAATCTCACACAAGCTAGATTTAAGCCTTGAAATCGCAGTTAATTACAATTCCTTTCAATACCAAACATACAAAAGACCAGCACAAGCTAGGTTTTAATTACCTTTGCAGTAGCTAAAACCTTATTCTTTACTACAAAATAAGAAAAGTCATAGACCTTACCCAGGAGTTTTTTCCCCATTCAGGCCACAGAATTTTAAAAATAACATTAGTTTACTGGGTAAAAACATACCACATCCGAGGAGCACCAGCAACGCAACACACTTAAGAGCACAATCCATCCAGCTCAGTTCAGCTCTATTTACTTCACTTCAACAAAACCAAAAGGAAAAATGCAAACATGCCACTATCAGAACCCATCAAACAAGGAAAAGAAAGACCAAAAAAATCCACAAGTCAATTGTAAGGGTGATAAAAGAGCCAAGCAGTTAGTTGTTCAAGCTTGGTTTGAAAACTTAACGAGCTTCAAGACTTGTTCAAGCTTAGCTTGTTTTACGAGACAAGCCGATTTCAAACAAGATTTAATTGACCCGACCAAGAGCCCTATCTCGACTAGCTTGAATTTGTTATACATCATAAGCCGAACGAGTCGAGCAATAACTTGTTTGAGCTTGCTTTGAAAGCTTAACAAGCTTCAAATACATTTACAAAAAAACGAGCTTTTTAACGAAGGAACCTGAGCTCAAACCTGAACTCGAGTAGCTTTTTGCTTATCAGCCCTCGGGTAGCTTGGTTTGTTTATCAGCCCCACTCAAATGTCAACCTGCTCAAGTTGAAGTCTTGCAATGCAATTTGGAGTGATAGAAGCAACTGCAATCCAAATTATAAAGAGGTAAACACACAACGGTAAAAGAACAGATCAAACCGTTCAACTAAAGAAAACATAAAAGAAAAAAAAACTGTTTCATCAACCAGGAGGAGGTTGGGGCACCTACCGAGGAGAGAGAGAAACAGCACAGAATCAGACTTTTCGATGCACATGTATTATATATGTATATGCGATAGGGGCCATCG
>JAOTQK010000005.1:9226113-9238706 GCA_025642025.1 Rhododendron ferrugineum
GTTCTAACAGCAACCCCCGCAATCATAGTATGATTTACCGGGGAAACTCAAAGTTACAGTAGTCGGAGAATGGTCATGAGAACCTAGGAGTTTCACTTCAAGGGCTCTTTCAAAACAAGGTTAATACCCATTGTACTTTTGATTGGTTCCCCCAGCAAAAGTCAGTATTACTAGCATAGTTAGATTGACACTTTGAAGAGGAGGTGAACTCCTAGCTTATTTTTTCCTAGAGACTAAGTGCATCCTTGATGCCATTGGGCCAAAGAGCTCTCGGCCCCTTTATACTTTTGTTGGGTATAAAGGAGATCGAGTACATTTTCCCAATATTTAAAGAGAATAGATGAGATCAAATAGAAGATTAGGGGTTACCTACCAAAGGTAAGTATACCCCTTCTTCTTTGCAACGAATCAGAAGTTATCTACCACACAATAATTAATTGCAAGGAAGTTGAAGTTTATTAGGTTGCGTTTCGATGTTGAGTTTGTGAAGGAAGAAGATTACATACGTCAATAGTACAAGATACCCTTAAACAGATTATCGGACCTCAAGCCTAGGAATTGTGAATATTGTCCAATATTTGTGAATATTAATTGTAACCTATTTGATCCACTTCGCTAGGGTGTTTTGGCTTAGTAATTAAGCCGGATTTTTTTTTTCCTTCTCCATCCAGGTTTTTATTGCGTCTGTTAGTTTTTATATTTTGTGGATTATTGGTTTGTCTTGACAAAAAAGAAACACAAAAATAAAAAAATATGAACCCCCGAACTAATTTTTTTTGAATAGACAAATAATAACAATTGACGCAAAACTAAGGCGACAAAAACTTACAAAGATTCGAAAAAAATAATCCGCTGTGATTATTAAGCCAAAGCAGTATCTAATGATGAAACGAGATTTGGATTTGTATGCAGATGATGATTATGATGAGCAAACACATGCTACTTTAAACAGGACCCTGAAGAGTCTCTTGTAATAAATATCAACGCTTCCGCCGTCCTACCAAACAAAAGTTTTCACTCGCCCTACTGAAGTACCAAAGGTGCGCTCCGCCCCGCTACAAAACTTGCAAACTTTCTTTCCCTCTTGTGGACCGATTGTATGCAGTATTTCAAGGCAATAGAAACACCTACTGAAACCTTAAGCTTTAGCATTTACGTGTGTTCAGGGTTGAGTTGTAGTTTTAGGGCAACAATCCTAATATCCAAGTCTATATCACTTAAATAAATAAAAAAAAACCCCATAAGCTAGAAGAAATATGGGTCAGAAGAAAAAGAAGAAGAAATATGGACCCAAAGCTGGAAATGTTATGCACAAAAAGGTGGAAATTTCCTCCTAATCTGATTATGAATGTCCGCGACTACAGTAAATGTAGCTACAACACCTATCGGAAAATATATTAAACATTGCGCCAAAGAATGGAGCTATGGAACACCTCAGGACAGAGATGAAATAAAAAGAGGAAAAAAAGTATGTACAAGACATTCACATGTAAATTTTAACCCTTTCCGATCTGTGAAAGGTATGCCTTATCTGCATCAGCAAGACGCTTTTGGAACTGAGCCCACTCGCTCTTGCACCTCTCTCTCACCTGTGAACGAATTAACAACAAATTATTACTTAATAGTACACAATCAAGTTCATTAATAAGATCGATACATTTGTTATCCATAAGTACAAACTATAGTACCACAAACAAAATAATCTCTCTGTAATATTTGGAAGAAAGAATCAAAGGGGCGGAGCTCTGCAAATTGTGGGCTTGCACTTTGCACTTAATAGTAGATAAAGAAAAGCTGAAAACAATCAGAGTGTACATATACATACCCCTTGCCATGGAGCTTTGCCATCTTCCTGCTTGCCCTGAATTTCACCGAAAATTCAGATCAATAAGCACAATTCAAAAACAGATCAGAATGAACGACAAAAATAAAGATCTCGAGAGACTATTATTATTGCTAGCTTTTGATAAGTACCTGAAGATCTTGAGAAACATGAACAAAGCAATTAAACAAATGAGCTGCTAGAGTATTACCCTAGGAAGGGTAAAAATATAATCATGACAGAAGGGAACATGTCACCATAGGGAAAAGTGTTAGGGAAAAGTGTTCCATCCCACGGCATTTCTCATCAGATACTACAATGTTTAGAGCTAACAGCCATGGGTGCCCATTATGAGCATGCTTTGATATTCAAAAAAAGAAAAAAGAAAAAAAGGAATTCAAAACTATATACATTTAGAAAATCCTTCTAACAGAGGAATAGAGGATGACATTGCCGTCTTGCAGATAGCTTCACGATTATGTTCACTGCCCCTATGCATACACCATTATGCACTGGATATGAAAGGAGAAAGGAAAAGGGGGAATGAAATGACTCCAGTTCCAACGAAAATAAGATTAAAAGAAGCTTAACGTCGGACAGGAAAAGACATCGGTATTGAGGTGAGGACAATGAGTAACAAATCACTTTGTTTGGTTTTGATTTTTGAGAATTTTTTTTGATGTAATGAGTGGAGAGAGATAGATAGAAAAACTTTTTGAGAATCGGGCAGAGTAAAAAATTTTCTGAAAACTTGTAAAAGAACAAAGTGAAAACCTATTATCAGGAAACCACATGCATGGCATAGCGTGCTAGTGCTTAGTCTCATGTTGACATATTCTGATATCAGTTTTGTGCGGTTTAGCAACAGTCACAGGCTCCTATCATCATAAAAACATTTTCCAGCAACTTTGAAAAGAGTCGTGTACAAATTTAGGCAGATTGAGCGCAAAGGCCAAGTATGGATGTATTGGTCATGCAACCTGAAATGTATTTGATGCGGTGGATCAATTTTTTTGAAAAAAAGTTGTTTACAACTAAATGGATGACTTTTTTTTATGACAACTAGACTAGTGATATTCATTGTACCAAAATTTCTTGAGAGAAAAATGATAGGGATGTTTTGGCTTTCATTTCCTGGGAGTATTGCAAAAACAAATCAACATAATATGTTGTGTGAAGATCAATTATAAATGTATAGAAACTAAAATTACTTAGGAAACAAGGAGGACTGGGGATGTTGAGAAGTAATATCTAGAGAGATGGTAAAATTTTACTCCCAAGTACTAATATTCGTCGAGAGGAGCAACGTATCAAGATATATGCATATATCGATAGAGGAACCGTAATGCTCTGGTTCTTTCCGTTCCTCTTTAACGATATATGGTCTTTGTTTTTTCATAGTTTTTCATCCTCTCACTCTTCCTCTTTTTTTGTGTTAGTTTCAACAAAAAGTACACACAAGTATTAAAAATACATATTGTCACACAAAGCCAAGCTAATGATGACTCACCTGGTTCCCGAGTGACGGAATCACTTGATGTACAATCCACTGTGAATCAACCACGCCAATTTTCTCATGTGCAGGCTGCAGACAAAAAACAAAAGTCCTAATCTACTGTTACTGAACAGAAGCAGATGTAATCTACAAGATTTAGAGCTCTAGATTTTGACGAGGACAGGCCCAGGTGGTAAACAAAGCCAACACGGACATAACAACGAGAGTAGTTATCATTGCAGAATATTTGTGATAAGAAGACGATGTCGTACAACATGCACAAGATATTAACAGTAGCCAGTAGGAAGCACTCATAGGAGCGCAAAACAAAGATTGCTCTCATCTAGATAACGTTTACCACCTAAGAAACTGTTTTGCTAGACCCAATTTCCAACACAGAAGATTAGTCACAAGGTCTAATTCTTCAAATCTTTTATCGACAATCAAAAGATATGATCTGGCACTTTAAGAATGTGGTTTGGTTGTTGCAGCACACATCCACCTGAAAATACTGCATGAGTAAGAGTATTCATCTCACCACCTTGGTGAACAATCAAGAGAGTTCCAGCATTGTAAAGGTCTAACCTTTCAGTGTCTAGTATACAATTCCTCAAGAACTGAAACATTTTTAAGGAACAATTCATCATCAAGAAAAGTGAGAGAAAACTACCTCCACACATCTTCTAAGGGCCAAATCCAATCCCCATCCATGCACCAAATCATTCTAGAATAATATCACACAAACAGGCAAGTTAGTAACTTAGCATTGATACAAAATTTGGACAAAACTACTGTTTCCAAAAAGCTAAAACCTTAAAAGCATCGAAAATAGAAAATTTGACATGTGTGAAATATGTAGTGCAAAATTAGAAACAACACCTGAATCATATGCCAAACACAGCGCCATGCTTCCCGAGAAAACACAGGGGCCATGATCTCCACAAATCTAAAGACATTCAGAATAACCAAAATAAATTAGATACAGACTATATACATCCTAGTTTAACAGACTATATACATCCTCAAATTTTGCAGAAGTTTTCGGCCGAAATTCTCCAGTTTCTCGCTGTAAAAATACCGGAGAACAGGCCATGCTGGTATGTAGAACAGGACTTCAAAAAACGTACAACTGCACAACATATGCCCTAATGTGGTATAATTAGAGCACACCTATGGCTTATAAAAACAATGGCGCACGCTTACATAGGTCACATGGTTCAACAGATTTGAGAAATTTCTTAATAAAGTAACCTTCTTTGAACACATATAAATAAGAAATGTTGTAAATTCCCGCTATTAGAAACTTTGGAATTTGGAGGCATCCAACCTAAAACCAATTGGCAATAGGTGGAGTACCCTCTAGGTGGCTTAGAGTCATGTTCAAAATAATGGAGGCATCCATCCTAAAACCAATGGGCAACACTCCGACACAGACACACACATATGTAATTATGTATATATACAGACACATATATATATATGTGAGAGAGAGAGAGAGAGAGAGAGAGCTTACGCAGCACATGGAGGCAAATGTGGGTCACTGCACCAGCCTGGCCTCTCTTCTGTAACCCTGTCCACAAATCCAGAAATTGAGAACTTGAAACTCTGCACAGACTGAGTGTTTTTGAAACAAGCCTTACATCAAAGCACATATAACACCACCACTGGTTACTTAGAGTCGGGGGGCATGTACTAGGTGTGGGTATTTGTCTAAGCAGTCGATGACTCGATCTATCCAATTTCAAGTCAAAGGACACCATGAAAAAAAGTACGCCGAGTTTAGTCCACATGTAAATCCATAACAGTACTTTAGTGTAACATGGAGCATTAAGAATGAGCACTTAATCATTTGTAAGCAACCATGGGAAAAAAGAACACAGTGGAGGACTTCTAGGTACAGTTATCCTATGAGTTGTCAGACATGCTTGGAAAGTGCAAAGCCAACTGGGCATGCAATACGCACGGCCATCCCTTCCTTGCCCAGGTTGTGTCCTGACTGTCCTGTGTATCCGTGTATGCATCGTCATACATACAGGATACCATGTGACTAACTTCATTTAACTGTTTACTTTATGGTTTGGGTGGGGAGTGTGTGGTAAGGATGGAGAGTCTAAGAGTGAAATCTAAAGCCTACTTGTGAACTTCTCTGTCACCTCTCCTTTTTGTCATCTGCCAAGTTAGTCCATTGTTGGGCTCAAGACCTGGTTGAGAAATCTCCAAACCATATTTCTTGACCAGTTGAATATACCTGTAGATTGCATAGAGGAAAAGGATAAGCAAATTTGGGATTTGGTGTTGCTTAAGAGAAGAATTAGAAAAAAAGAAAGAAGAAAAACTTACTTCTCAGCATTGAAGTGTTCAACTCCAAGATCTTCATCCCAGATGAAAATGTAGTCATAGGCTGCTACAATATCAGGATGCAGAAACCTCTTTGCATACCACCTGCAAAAGATAAAAAACTTTCAGATGCAGGAAGCGACCAACTTTCACATCAGCAGGAAGTTAGGAACTCAATAAAATGGTAAGCAAATCTTATATACAAGTTCCTTAAATCTACAGAAGGATGCAATATTATTTAAAAACAGATTACCATTTTCTTGTCAGTTTTTTTCCTTGCAAAAGGGTACCATGATATCTCTTTTTCACAAGTTCCTATTTCGAACACGTTACAGTGGTAGTCTGGTAGAACACAAAAAAGTCGTAAAAAGCCGAATAATCTTACCATTTTGTTTGTTTCCTTACACTGACATGAACCGCCCTTTGTGACCACTCAAATTGGTCCCATTCACTGGTCCGGCCATCATAATGAAAAAGCAAAATTTGGAAATCCTCAGAAAACTGTCAAAAACTGAAAAAGAATAAGATACAGAACAAGCATACCACATAGTACATACATGCAACAGAATGGTCCATTTGTGTGACCTTTTTAACCGCAGTGTCAATGTTGTTCCTTTGGTCCAATCCAACTGTGAACGTTACCAAGTACTTCGGTTTCTTTTTTAAATCCTGGAAATTTCAGAACATTTTTCAGGTTACAGCCAACAATCACGCGAAATTTGAGGCAAAGTAGGAGACAGATTCTTTTCGCACTTGTTTTCCTGTCGTATTTCAAAATGTGGCTCCTGTGTTCTCAAGTTGTCAGCATGCTCAGAACACAAGCAGTCAAAACATTTTCTAGGAGTAAAAGGTCCATTACCTTCTCATCACAAACAACACTAGGTTTTCAAAGGCCAGTGGAACTTCTAACCTTTAGCTTTATGCCTCTGATGAGAAAATTTTAACAACTGATCTCTCAGTTAAAATGAAGTAACATGTGTCATGATAGTAAGAATATCATAGCTAAAGGGATAAACAACAATCTTTTGTTCTATTTGGACTTTCGAAGTCCTATGTCTTCATAGTCAGCTTGAGGGTTGAAATGAAACTAAAATATCTGAAAGGTACAGCTGATTCCAGCAATCTAAAACTTTTACTATACAATTACAATTTACAAGCCCCAACATCACAAAATAGTTGTTTATCTTATAAACCAAATACCTCACTAGGTTCACCCCATAACCTTCGCAGATACAAATCAGTCTCTGAGACTACGATTCCTGGAGGTAATGACTCTGCACCACGGGGATTTGTAGGAACATATATCTGGGAGGAAAACCAAATGCAAGCAAATTATTATTAACGCAAATAAAAATCAAATATTAGGTCTTACTTAGCTGGAAAGCACAATGTGCTTGAAGGGAGCCCATAACACGAGATTGCAGAGAATGACATAACTTAAGCCAAACATTATCTAAGAAGCACATCACTTCTATGAAGCTGCAATCTCCCTTATTGATATCACCGACTTGAGGATATTTGTAGAGACATGTCCTATGCTTCATGGACATGTCATAGCTATTCTCTTTTGATATACATGTCAAACAATATCCATACAACAGTTTCTTTATGTTGAACCGTCGACACTTGAATTTGACACTTCTTTTTTTGGCAGGTATCCCAAGCACTACTAATGACACTACACGTATTAAGAACAATTAGAGCACATGAATAGGCACTTTTGTCATTTTCAAGGTACAAAAAAATTATAAGATGTCAAGACAAACCAAGGGACTTGTAATACAGATTCCAACGAATCGGTGGGAAAGAAATCACTATCAGGTTTCAGATCTAATTAAAAATAAAGCAACTTGATGAAAACATGACAACCAAATCTAAAAATGCATTCATAACTAATCCTTAGCATTGATTGCCACAGAAAAACTTATGTGATGCGAATAACTTCATGGAACCGCTCATAATCTGGTGTCAAGATTTGACAGTATAATTACCAAATTTCTGTTTACATTTTTCTCGGAGCTGTGAATCACTGGCCTAAAAATGACAGCTGACTGCAGAATTAAGCAAAAGCAATACAGAAATAGAAAATCTAAATCACTCAAGAAAGATACCTTGGGTGGTGCAGTATCAGTCGAAACACGAGTTTCAGGGATGTGGTCACTAATACGTCTATGACGATTGTCATTGAAGGCTACATCAAAAGATGATATAATGCTGGAAGGTAAACCAATCTGCGAGATTTCACAATGAATCAAATGGATGATACATGTCTCATGCAAGACCGGTCTATGCAAATCATGAGGAAACATACCTTTGAAAGAGAAACAGATGGAAATGAAACTCCAATAAAATATCCAAAGACCATTCCCATGATGGTTGTAATTATCAGTCGGACACTGTCATTCGATTTTTTAGAGACTCCACTGCAAACAAAATGAGAAATTAAATTGCAATGGTTTCACATAACAGAAACCACTCACATAAGTCAACTAGAAATTTATCAAAGTGAAGTTTGGGAGAAATTAATCGTACATACCTGCGGTGTATGGTCCTCATCCTGGTAAAGTCACTCAAAATGGCAAGTCACGCACTATGGAAGTTCCAATTTCTTGAGTGACTTTATAATTAATCAATAAAGATCCCAGATTCAGAAAAGCAATAATGGTTCCCAATGCTAACTCCTGTTAACAATACCCACATACCAGTAATAATTGGCAGAGTTATTTGCAGTTAATATACTGAATAAGAGAGTTTCCATTCCTATTATTTTCCAGTTATAGCATTGCAGCTGGTCAGTAGACTCAGCACAACGAATAATAAAACCCTAACCTGAACAGGTCGGTCGTTTCATTGTGGAGTAACTCCAGAGATCTCATGTTCGATTCTCACCAGGGGCACAAAAACACTTGGATTGAGGTAATATGTATGGTTACGGGTGATTGCAGGTACTCTGATTTCATCAAAAAGGCCTATTGGGTGGCAGGGTGGGTTGATTGATATTGTCCAATGTCAAAAATTACAAACAAATAAAACCCAGGAAACCATGTAAGAGTTGTTCTTTCTTCATTTTTGTCCTTTGTTTTTCTGTTTGACAACTAAACACCCATTACTGTATGTAGCATGGACACTTTGTCAGAGCCCAAGTACCCGTGTCGGACACTTTTCGGACACCGACACTGTCCGGACACATGCCCGACACTCAAATCCGAAGTGCCCTACTTTTCCTAAATATGTCGCTTGTTGAAGCTTAGAAAAGTCTTTCTTCTTTGGGTGACGTATGATAGTTTATTGACTATAAATACCCATAAGTAATGAAATGCATTTTGTTGGAATAATTTTTTGACAATAATAAGACAAGAGCTGCATATATTGTTAGCTATTTCTATTCATATAATTGAACATATCAACAATGTTTAAAATGTGACGCCAACATGTGGTGTCCTTCATTTTTTCAAAATTTGCATGCCAGAGTGTTGGTGTCGTGTCCGTGCTACATTTTACAGTAATTTAGATGAAGCTCACATCAAGCTAAATATTATTTTACCTTTTATGCATTAAAAACAACGATCGTAGTCCGACAATCACATTTGTGTCCACCTTTTATATATTAAAAACAATGATCGTTGTCCAACATTCACATCTGTGTCCTATAATAACTTCAGAGAAGCATATCTACCTACAGTCCTTCTCAATTGGGTTTTCTTCCCGGGGTAGCGTGCGTAGGCCCTGGGCAAAAGAAAAGAAAGCCACCGCTTGAAAGCCGCCAAGCACAGAAAAGAAGCGAAAAGGGTGGGACCCAATAGAATTTTTATTCTGTTTCGACAGTTTTGGTCTTTATTAGATGTCAGCAGTTGATTGCGGTCCCAAGTCTTTCAAGTCCAACACTATCTCCCTTAATTTTGTTTCCTTTTAAGTTTGGTCAGGCGAACTGACACCTTGATGTCAGTGCTTGATTGCAGCCTTAAGTTTTGGAGTCCAAAGATACTATGCCCTTAATTGTGTTCCCCTTAGTTTGACACCGGCCAAACCCAAACCTGTGCT
The DNA here is from genome assembly GCA_025642025.1 of Rhododendron ferrugineum. Classification (NCBI taxonomy): domain Eukaryota; kingdom Viridiplantae; phylum Streptophyta; class Magnoliopsida; order Ericales; family Ericaceae; genus Rhododendron; species Rhododendron ferrugineum. Next base: position 9,235,809 of record JAOTQK010000005.1, read on the forward strand.
CGAGAGAGATATCTGTTCATACTTCATACACTAACAAGGGATACAGCAATTCTGCATGCAGTAAAATTCAGAAGCAAAACTGTTCCCTTTGTGAAATAAGAATGAGGCAATTTGAGATAGAATCCCCAAATTAAACCAAGAAAATTGACAGAAATTATGAATTTTTAATAAGTGAAATCCAAAATCAATTATTTTCCTTTTCAACAGATACGACTCCTTCTAACGACTGAAAATTCGGTGTCTGTTTACTTCAAAGGATAAAACAAGAAGAACTGTATGTCACATTCTACCAAATACATTAGCCAACTGCACCTTAAACAGAATTGCACAGTAATTGAAAAGTTTTTGCATGAATAGATCAACATAAGACCAACCGAGTCTAACATAGAACTGGCTTACCAAGCAAGAATAACATAGAACTGCCCAAAGGCTTAGGGCTGAGATCCCTCCTAGTGACCCAGTTGGAGGTTCGATCTCCTCTCGAAGTGGTCAAGTTTTTGTCCACTCTCTATTTTTGTTTAATTTTCTCGAGTGATCCAATCCGGTTCCTAGAAAAGTTTGGTTATTCTATTTACTGTAACTGTTCAAGCGTCTAAATTCCTCACGGAAAACAACAAACGCAAAGAGAAACAGACTTCTAGAGCGATAGAGAGACGACGAACAGAGTTAGAGAGAGAGAATTACCGGCTGTTATCGTTTCGGAGCGGCCGATCGTGGCCGGAGCAGCTGAGCTTTGTTCGATTTGGACTAGTTGCTGATTCTGATGGAGTATAGTAGGAGTAGTATTTTAGGGCTCGCCAGAAACATATATTCCCAGGTTTTGCGAATCTTATTCTTCTTAACGCTTTAGTATTACGACTTTTAAATAATCACAGGTTAATGCTTTGTTTGGATGGAAATTTGAAAAAAAAATTCAATTTAAAAAATACTCATTATCTTTACTTTCAATCATTATTCTTATTTCTCTCTCTATTCTCCAATCATTATTCTTAATTCTCTCTCTATCTCTCTTCACTCATTATTTCTCTCTCCACTCATTACCCAATAACCAAAATCAAAAAATCTATCCAAACATAGCTTTACCTCCCAAATAAAGTACTACTCCGGTGACGAAAGTACCGTCCTTTCCCATTGCAGTTGACCGACAGATGGACCCGTTTTCACCTGGAGTAGAAGTACTCCGTATTTTATACTACTACTACTACCATCTCGTACCTTTTTTTTTTTAAGCTATGGTGATTGGTGAGTTCGCGCTATTGTCTAAATAGTATCTTCGATAGTCAAAAGGGGGTGTTTCCAACCGATCGACAAGTTGTGGATCACAATTTTTAGTTTTGTTCTTATTTAATTTTATTTTGTATTTGTTAGTTTTGCGCCAAATTTTTATGTAATATTGGTTCGTCTCAATGAGATATTTGAAAAAGTAAAAAATTATGATTTTTACACAAATATTTTGAGAAATATCCAAACAAAAGCTCAAAAAATCAGTTATTTGGATTTTTTGTTGGATATTTCCAAAATTACTTGTGTAAAGGTCATATGTTTTACTTTTTCGATTTCTCTTGTCGAGACGAACCAATATTACATAAAAGTTCGGCGTAAAACTAATAAACGTGTTTTTTTTTAATAAGGACTAAATCAATAAGTGGAGAGAGATTGAGAGAAAAATGTTAAAAGTATAGAGAATCTAGGGAGAATTTTTTTTAAAATGCTTTTTGAAAAGCAAAGAGAACAAGGCATCACATTTTTCACAAATTTTATGAACAAAAGCTTATTTTCATATTTGCCATTCTTTACCGTAATTTTCCTACTAAGCGAAATATGGAGGCACTAATGGTAAAAGCGGCCAATCTGATCTTTCATAATTAGGTGATAGACAAGCGCGGCTCCACGATTTTAATTCAGCGTTGACAAAATTTAACAATGTGTTAGTTACGAAAAACTCTTCGCAAGATATATATAAATAACCGGATGTCATCAGCTTGTGCGCACCTCGACTAATTTCAGGACTTTAAAGTTAATGATCTGGCAAAACCCCAATAGCCACAATGTGTTGAATGTTTGGCCTCCATAGAATTTGAACATGCAATATTGAAAATACTTATTAGCTTTCTCATATCCACTTGACCAAAACCCTTTTAGGGTTAACTTGGCAATATATATTAGGCTGCTGATTTTGTCACTTCCTTTTTTGTTAACGCCACTCCCCTGCAAGTGGAGTGGTGTTAACAAAAAATGGAGTGGCAAAATCATTTCCCTATATATTATTAGTAAAATAAAAATTTACATACAGATTCAACCGTTTCTGCATGTAATCCGTATTGAGAGTCCCACTTTCTCTCTCTTGCAATTTTTCAAATAAAAAAAATCAACTACTTCCGTGTATAATTTTTTGAATTTTTTCGCACCGTATTAAAGATCTCGATTAGTACTTCAATTTAGTGTGAAAAAATTTGAAAAATTATAGACGGAAGTAGTTGATTTTTTTTTTAAAAATAACACGACTTTTCGTGGTAGACTCTCAATATAGAACAAAGGGAGTATTCAATTACACAAATTTAATTGGACTTTCACTTATTTTAACTCCGCACGAGTAATCTAGTACTGACAATACTAAAGAAAATTTTCTTTATATGTAAAAAAATGTTTTCTTTTCCAGTGCATTTTTCGAACTTAGAGAATTCGCTTGAACCACCTGAAACAATAGTCAAGCAGCCCTTGGTCATTGACAAAACTGCCATGAAACACCTTATTAGTCGATTAATAGATCACTACTCAAAACAACTCATTCTCTCTAAAGTAATTTTGTTATTTCTAGTAGAAACAACTGATATTTTGGCATTTGTGTGAAGAATAAAAAAACACGGAGTGAACCTGTTAGGATCGACACACACACAC
>JAOTQK010000005.1:9300939-9311726 GCA_025642025.1 Rhododendron ferrugineum
ACTTACTACTAATTAAATTGATCACATTAATAGACCCCCACATAATAATTAACAATATTCTTAATTATTATTATTATAGAAAAATTACACTTTTAATTTTATGCATGTTGTACGTATATGTGTGTTTTGTTTGTAATGTATAATTGGGGTGCATGGCAACTGCAGGGATACCTTCTATCGAGTAATCAGCGGATAGAGGAGTGGAGGGTCAAGAAGAGCGACAAAGAGCACTGGATGCGCCACAGGCAACTCCCCCAAGAACTAAGAGAATCGGTGCACAGATACGATAGGTACAAGTGGGTGGCTACTAACGGAGTTGATGAAGAAACCCTACTCTCTGACCTTCCCAAAGGTCTCCGCCGCCAAATCAAACGCCATTTGTGCCTCAATCTTGTTCGACGTGTAAGAACCCCCGGCCCGGCCCCTCATATATAACTTCTCGTTCAATTCAGGACCCTGGAATTAGTCAAGGTTTCAAGTACTTTAAAACCATATAGATTTGTCCGACCAACATATATCGATCTTATTCATGAAAATCTACCATTCGTCCATTTAAGATTTTCGGAAAAGTAATTATTGCCCTCCTAAGATTTGTGCTAAAAGCATATACATCACCCTAGCAACATATGTAAGAATCATCATCGTCTAGTCAGTTTGCGCGCACCTCGACTAATGTCGCAGCCCTAAAGATAACGATCAGGCATAACCCCCAGTGGCATCTAAAACTTTAGTAGTATTACTGTTCCCTAAAATTGCATTGCAGGTACCCTTATTGGAGGAGATGGATGATCGGATGTTGGATTCGATATGCGAGCGGCTACAGCCAAGACTTTGGACCGAAGGCATGTTTGTAATACGCGAAGGTGACCCGCTCAACGAGATGCTCTTCATAATCCGGGGCCACCTCGACTCCCACACCACCAACGGCGGCCAACTCGGGTTCTACGACTCCTGCCGGATCGTCCCGGGTGACTTCTGCGGCGAGGAACTGCTTACGTGGGCCCTCAAGAAGCATCGAAGCGACGTCCTCCCGTCGTCCACGCGCACCGTGAAGGCCACTTCGGACGCGGAGGCATTTGGTCTGGGAGCAGAGGACTTGAGGTTCGTGGCGTCGCAGTTCCACATGCTGCACAGCAAGAAGCTTAGGCACAAGTTTCGGTTCTACTCGCACCAGTGGCGTACCTGGGCCGCTTGTTTTATACAAGCGGCGTGGCGAAGGTACAAAAGGAGGAAGGAGTTCGGTGAGCTTGGTGCTGTGGAGGGTGGTTCGGGCTCGCCCGGGAGTTCCGGGTCAGGCCGAGGGGAGGTTTTTGTGGCCCGACCGGGGTCTGGCTTGGCCCATTTTGCGTCAATGCTTATGTCAGACATTAGGAGCAAGCGTTTCGGGTCGGAATCAGGGGTGCTTAGCCCGTTACCGAAGCCGGAAGAGGATTGAAGGAACAGGACTCAAATGGGGCTTCAATAATATATTTTGATCACTTGAAAATACGTATAGGGAAATTTGAGATTTGCTGGGTTGTACATATTTTTTAGAGGGTTTTAATATCAAAATTGAACCAAGTCTCTGGCGTTTTACTCGTATTTTTCAAGGCCTTAATTAGTACATCTGTGGTGAAATTGAGTTTTTCAGTGCTTTCCAAAGTGTTTTTTGGCCGAGAAAAACTTCTTTACGGATAAACCCGTAAATAAAGTTTACGACGCTCAAACACGCGCGTCCAAAAGTATTTTGGACGGTCGGTCTGGATTTTAGAAAATTTATTAGCTTGAATAGTCAGCATTAATTACCGAGACGGACAACTGAGATTGCGCGGATCCGTGAATAACTTTTTCAGTTTCTCTCTTTTTTGCCACTTGATCATTTATGGCCACTATTCATTTGTTAGGAGGAAGTGCTATAACTAGACAAAGAAGTCCAAGATTTACACACAGATTTTACCCACAGAAGTTTGATAACAGGAAAGATAGGATACATGAAAAGAAACCATGAAACTGTCCGTGAAATAACACTGGACGGTCCGGACTCACACCTTTCAACTGGAGGTCAAATTTGTCCACAACTATGGTTAACAATTGCAAAACTGTCCAGAATTCTAGTCGAGTTTTTTTTGTTGGAGTTTTGTACAAACAATGTCAAATGTCCACTTGTATGGCCAATTGAAGAGGAAAGAAAAAAGAAAAACAAAACGAGAGAGAGAGAGAGACGATATTACAGTTCAAAGACAGATTTGAAGCTTCTAAACCTATTAATTCTCCTCAGTCGTCATAAAAATCAGGCTCTGCCGGCTTCGGCTGCGGACTCATAAGGCCTGAGTCCGACCCAAAGCCGTTACTCCTTGTACTCATCCGCAACCTCGCCGCATACCATGCCAACCCCGACCTCGATTGGGACCCCGATACCTCTTCTCCATTCACCCCCAAATCCATGAACGACCCCAAACCGTTGTGTTCCTTCAAATGAAGCTCCGCCAGTTCCTTCCGCTTCTTATACCTCCTCCATGCGGCCTGTATGTAACACGCGGCCCACGTCTGCCACTGGTGTGAGTGGAAGCGGAATTTGTGCCTTATTTGCTTGCTATGTAGCCTCCTAAACTGTGACGCCACAAATTTTATGTCCTCTGCCACGAGTGCAAATGCCTCAACGTCAGAAATGGCCTTGACAGTGCGCGTGGAAGAGGGGAGGATTCCGTTTGGGTGTGGGTGGAGGGCCCACGTTAGGAGTTCCTCGCCACAGAAGTCGCCGGGGCCAATCCGGCATGAGTTAAAGAAACCAGTGCGGCCACCGTTGGTGGTGTACGAATAGAGGTGGCCTCGGATTATGAATAGCATTTCGGTAACGGGGTCACCCTCTCTTTCTAGGAACGTGTCTTTGGTGCATAGGGTGGGCTTCAGCCTCTCGCATATTGAGTCTAGCATCCGATCATCCATGTGATCAAACAACGCGACCTATTGCATAGGCAAATGATGAGGACATTAATCCATGAAGATCTAATAGTATTGATGCTGTATATCATCAGAATATTTCAACGAAAGGTTCATTTCCAATGTGTCTCCTCACATGGAGTATTGGGTTCCATTACTTTTCAAAAATTGAACACCACACATGGACACAGTCCGTAAGTTGATTAAAAACGCAAAGAAGGAGAAAAAAGGCAAAATATATACGGTTACATATGCTATTTATCTTGATACTAAGCTCATTGAATAATAGTTGTGGACTTACTCGTCGAACTAAGTTGAGACATAGGTGGCGTTTAATTTGTCGTCGAAGATCAGTAGGGAGGTCTTTGAGAATAGCTTCTTCATCAACTCCTTGAGTGGCAACCCACTTGTATTGATCATATTTCCGCACGTACTGTCTTAGTTCCTGCGGTAGTTGCCTGTGGTGCATCCATTGCTCTGTATCAGCTCTCCTGAGCCTCCACTCCTCTAATCGCGCTGTTGCCGACATGATATACATCTGCCAGTCAAAAAACTTACTCCACTTTAGACAATATTATTTAGGAAAATTTGTTGAGTTCAGAAGGCTAAGACTTAGTATTATTTATTTATTTTGGCACTATTTTCTTTTTGATCATTGACCAAGTAATCTGCCACCACACTCAAATACTGCCTCCCTTTAAGAACCCTAATCAAATGTACTCAGACTTTATCATAAGTTCATTACCTTGTAAGTTAACCTGAATTCTATCCCCTGAATGGGCAACGGACGGTCCAATACTTGCCATGACCCATGAGAGACGGGTAGGTAGGTACCTCTGCCTCAGCAGGGATCACAGATTTTGAACAACCCAACCTTTATCTCACATACCTTGGACTAGACTGTCCGATCCACACATCTTGGCATTGAGAGACAAGCATCCCAAAGTTTCTATAATAGTTTCATTTCCTATTAATCAACAAACCTGCATATTCCCGATGAGCAAGGCAAGGAGAATCAGCCCAATAGTTGCAATAAGGCAGGAATAAATATTCTCTCCAATGTCAATGCTAGTTGAGAGATTCTGTCCAGTAGAGCTGCACGAATAATTACATACACCAATTACACACTCAAAAAAACTTTTGCTTTTGATTTAAGTGTTCTATTGACAAGTTCTAGAAACTATTTTTACCTCAGATTCCTCAGGCCAAACCAGAGGCAGGAGAAGAACTTGTTGAAGAAAAGGCCAGAGGTAATCCCATATTGTTGTGCAGGACCATATATACCCCACTGATAATAGCTACTACTTTGGTTACAGTCGGTTGTGACATTGCTTGAAAGAAACCAAGCCGTTCTATTGGGGTCATTGATCGTGCTGCAGTCGAAGTAGCTGTAAGTACAAGAAATTGAGTTTTCTTGGTCGCAAACACTCCTCCAACAGGCTTCTTCTCTCTCTATCGACAAAAGGTACCAAGTTCCTCCCACAACCTATATTATCACAACAAAATGAAAAATAAAATTGTAGATTTGCATGAAGTTTTGAATCGAGGTATCTGAAATTCTGAATATGTAACAATTGCAGTGGCGGCGTAATAGTATTAAGATTTAAGAGTATCGACTGATACAGTATAGGTAATGGGAATTGAGTGCCCAGTTGTGAATTTTGCAAAATGATAAGACAAGAAAAAGAATTTGAGTAGGTGCGAGTCGGCTGTGCAGGTGTATGGATTTTGTTTCAATTGGGAAGTCTGTGACTCTGTGTCATCCTCTTTGGCTTTTGCTTCAGAATTATCATCTCTCATCCTAAATAAAATGTACCGAACAAGCCTAGAGCTATCAACTGGATAGCAGATAGGTTATGTACTGATGCATAATGTGAACCAGCAGATGCACAGCCAATTTTGATTTCTACCAGCATGATGCATAACAATACCAAGTGGCGGAAAAACACAAACATATTGGCTGGCTAATATTTAAAACCATAATGACAACAAGAGATTAAAAGGCGCTAGTTTCTTTAACTTATCTAGACGCTTACATGAGCCTACCACCATGAACAAGATAGCGGATTGGTTATGAAATGATACGTATTGAGAACTAGCCGTTACATACGTTATTTTGATTTCTTTAAGTGCACTGATTCTACTGAAATGTAATGGCAGCTGAGAGTCGAAAAAACAAAAAATATCAGCCGCGCGATATTCAAAACCCTAACATTTCAAAGGGAGAGAAAAGCTTTTAGTTTCTTTAACTTATTTGGAGACTTACATGGCTACCCAGCATGTAGAACATGAGGTTATAAGCGGCCCCAACCCATGCTGTTGCAGTAACAATCCCAGTGGCCTTGGCTATTTTCATTGAGAGTGGATATGCCATGAATAGTCTTTGCATGTACTGTATTAGGATGATGAACCTTATGGCAGCATTTGTGTTGGAAATCGTCGGACCTTTTAGGTTAGGTAAGACTACCCAAAACATCACCTGCAAATTCACATAAATGGTTAGTCGACCAAGTAAAATTGATAAGCGAGATATGATTGATTCTTGAATGGTGATGAAAAATCAGGGTTCTCTAACAATCCTGAAAAACCCTAACAGTATGAATGCAAATCACTAAGTAATACTACCAGCAAAAACTACTCAAGCAATCAATCACACAATGCGAAGATATACGTGAAAAACCATGAATGGGTAAAAACCATGGAAAGGAATCAAATCACTATAATCATTGTGCAGTTACAGATATATCTATCCAAACGAAGTAAATCCTCACGACGTTCTAAGTTACACCGCACCCAGTTATCTTGATCACCAACAGCCTTGAGCCCACAAGCCCTCCAATAGACCTAACGGAAATCCCCCATAGGAATAGCTCTCAAAAATAGCCGCATGTCTTTGCTTCTGCCACTTTTTTTTTCCAATCACACTACACATTTGTATGTGGCTTGCCCACCTTTGCTTTTGCTGCCCCTTTTCTTTTATATCGTTGTGGTCAACCCTAGGAGGAAAAGAACAAATCTATATTTAGACCTCTTGATTGGACCTCTTTTTCACGTTACTTTCATTTAAAAGGACAGAAGGTGCCGATTGATAACCAAATCGATCCCTCCATCAATCCGTCTTTGCCAAAATTCGTCTCGCTATAGTCGACCTCCTTTTTTATCCAATACTCTCACTCTCAATTACAAATAATGACTTCTTCCACTCTAATCCTAAGCATACTCACTAGCCCATAAAAAAAAAATTACAACTCAATATAAATATAAATGTGCTTTGTTATACAGAATTGTCAATACAAGGAGACCCCGAATTTGGTCCTTGCAGGTGATGATGTGTATTATACAATATCATATGAGGTTCGTGAATTCTACCATATTCAGAGTAAGACATGTGTCTAGATCCAGTAAGAAAATAAGACAACAAGCAATGCAAACCAAACAGGCCCTATGGTCACTCCAAATTCAAACAGCAAATAATCCTTTGGATCTCGTCCTTATTTTCATAGTTCTCAGAAATCTGAAAACATCTTGTTGAAGCTTTGTAGAAAGAGCTGTATTCGACAAAAAATCAGCAAACAGTTTTCGAGCATTTTTCAGCGCACAAATGCTAGTATTTAAAAATAAAAAACAGGAAACACAGAACGAACAATGAAAATGACACCAATAAAGCCCAAATGCTTTTCTTTCTGCACAAATAAACTAGGGGAGAAGTATTTTAGACTTGCATTTTAGTAGACGCAATCATTTCCGTATCGAAGATGCTCCTTTTAGTGTCTAATGTTCGGAAAACTCGAAAACTACATTTTGGTTTTATCGCAAATTGTGCTATTTTGACTTCCCATAAACATCTTCGAAAGACAATATTTGAAAATAGTGTGCCAAACTAGTTTAGCAGGTGTTCTGGAAAGCAAAAACAGGAAACCAGAGAAAAAAAAGTTACAGAAACCATATACTTTTCGTTCAGCCGGCAAAACAAGGAAAAAAATAGTAGCCATAAATGGTTGCCATATTGCAACCTGAAACATTTTATTGAAACAGTTCCAAATTCCAAAAAATGCTTCAAACCAAGTACCAAAGAAAACAGAAGAAACTGTCATCTTAGAAGCCAAAAAAACAAGGAAAAACTACTTGAATGAATACCTGTGGAATGGGCAGTGCGGCCATGAGATCGATCCAGAAACCTTTATTAAGATACTGTTTAGCAATCTTCCACAAATCTATGATAAGCTCTCCTCTCCCAAAAACGCGAGACGAAGGAGCAACAAAAGCAGTCCGAAAGTGGACTATAATATTGATCACATAAAAACAATCTACAAGTGATCTCAAAACTGTAAGTACAATTTGAAAGGGAACACTGGTTTCCACACACATCTCTGGAGTGATTTCCTGCAAGAAAAAGAAGAGAGGGTCCACCACAAGAGAAAGTAAACAAGCCGCTAGGAAAACCCGGTTCCATCTCCGTGCGCCACGGCTTCTCGGGTCCATTACAGATCTTGCTCTCGATTTTTCATAGTCTTCAGAGAAGACTCTTGATAGAACCCTAGAATTTCTGCCAAATCTTTTGGGGTTCATCATTGCAGGGTTTTGCTGGGTCGTAGGGAGATTTCCCAGTCCAGAATCATCTATGACCCTGAAAATAGCTGAAAATATTATAACCTTGTTTCGTTGGTTTTATGTTTTCTGCTTTCATATTCCAAAAGCCACAGAAAACTTGTCTGGTTGACAGATTTCCAAAATTGCTATGGTACATAGATTTGTTTTGTATCCTTTCCTTGGGGGTGGGGGGTGAGGGAAGACCCAAAAAAATGATGTTTGAAGATTCTTGAAACCAAATGAAAGAAATATCGGAGGTGTTTTTGTTTCAGATAGTGTCTTGGAAAATAGATTTTGAAAACAGCAATCAAATAGATTGGGACATGACAAATGTAAGAAGAAGAAATTGATTTGGCCTTGATGGTGACGATTAGTAATGGGATAAGAGGAGACAGACCTTTTAAATCTCGATTTCCCGAAAGGCATGGTGTTGGAATCGAAGTCTTGATCTAGCTTCAATCAGAAGACTTGTTATGCATAAGACATGTTGAGTTCCTGAGATATTATGCCAGAATTTAGTGTTTCTTTGGTTCTTTTGAGATAGTTAGCAAAACAGACTGGTATATACATCTATAAACTGAGAACATTTCTAACTTTTGACCTCAACTCCTTCATCTGTCAAACATCGACATAATTCAAGACTTATAATTTGATAGCAATGTTAATGGATATAATTCAAATCAGTGAGTACGATAAGGAATGGATGTTAATGTTGATAGCAGTGTTTGGGTTTTTTATTTTTCCATTTTCATGACTACAATAAGGGATGGAGGACTATTAGGTATATTCTGTTTGTTGTGTGCGTTCCAAGGAGTTGACAATGGGATTCAAAGCTCAGGTTTTACGTATACTACTACCTCCCCCTGTTGCTTACTCACTCCTTTCAAAGTTGCCAACTGAGACAAGGCATCATCAAGAATTAGAACCTAATTTTATTCTATTAGTTACTGATTGTACTGAATTTGGACCCTTCCATATCATAAACACTAATCAATTTATTTATCAAGTTTTCACACACAGATTCATTCAACACTTTAGTGTGTCTCAACTCCAAGGTGCAGACTGATCAGCATTATCAATTTAAAGCGAATATGCTCCCCAGGCCAAAATCGCAAATTTTTTTACAATACAAAAAGACTGTTTTTAACTTTTTATATTCCCCAATTCTGACTTGTTCTCTCACAGTTGGCAACTAGCTGTACCAACCATTGATAATTGTTATTCCAAGGTTGTTTATATAGTTTAATACCAGTAACGTGTGGGGATTCCTGTTGCAAATTGATTCAAAATCTGTACTTGCCGGAGTTTCCTTCTTCTTTTTTGTTGATAAATGTAACCGGAGTTTCCATAATTCTCAGTTTAAGTCCACTCATCATTTTCCTTCGTCAAAAAAATAAAAATTTTCAAACCCTAAAAGTTCAACAATCAAAAGTATTCTACTCCAGCCCGACCCAGGGTTGAATAAGGAGATTTGAGTACAGTTTAAGGGTTAGAAATTCAAGCATTTACGTAAAAATTTACCTCTCCCATGCCAGAAGAAGCTCCAGTCGGTGGTAACCATATCTTCTTCCACGCAATTCCTGCACAAGCGGTTGTACGCCCACTCAGAAGCGTCGGCGACAAAACACGCCGCCCGTGATAAAACCATCACCACCAAGCTTGGCCTAGTGGTCAAGGTCTCGAACTCAGGGTTTGCTCCGTCTGAACCCAGGCTTTGCTATGCTTTAATTGGGGTTCCACAAGTGTTCTCGAATTAGTCGGCGTGCCTGAAAGTTGGGATCATTTAATTTTCCCGGCAAGACGAGGATAGTGGGACCGAACAGAGTTGAGGTCCCGTTGGCGCGAGACGGGGTGTTGTAGTGCAGCTGATTCCGTTATTTATCTCGACAATTGAATTTTCAATCGAATAATGAACGATTAAAATTTATAAAAATTTGGTTTAAAATTTGAGTTATTCGTTCTGAAATGAACAACCGGATTGGTCCAACTGCACCGTCTAGTGTAGTGTAGCAGTAACCCCAAACCGTGCTTGGAGCTAGAAACTAGGGTTGAGCAAGTATGATATATAATTTTTTTTTTTTGATCTGTTGAGCAAGTATGATTAGAAACTTCAAATTATGGTTTGAAACGTCAATAAATTTTTTCCGTGTGCAAGCGTAAGGATTGTAATTTTAGCATTCTAAAATTATTGGAAGAGCTTCAAAATTGAACTGTATTGATACACAAAACGTCGTTTTGGAGCCCTCCATCAATTTTTGAAGTGCTAATATCAATTTCTTCGTTTATAAAAAAAACGAAGTCCGATTACGTGATTTTTTGGCATGGATATTTTGTAGACAAGTTTAAGCTTTGTTTGTGACTGGGAAAAAGTGGGAGAAAGTAAAGTTAAAAAAAAATTCCCCCCTATTGTTTGGACGGAAGAGAAAGAGGAGATAAAATAAAGATTTCAAGTTCTGCGAATAGTGAAATTTTTCTCTCATTTTCTTTTCCATTATTTTCCCAAATCCTAAGTTTCAAACAAAGCCTAAAAGAAATGGACGATACCGATCATTTTCTTTAAGGTGTCGTTCCGCTTTTTTTATAAACTTTTTTTTCAAAAATAAGGTAATTTCAAGTTCAAATATAATGAAAATGAAAATTAATGTTTTAATTTTTTTTTGCACCGTTTAAAATATCTCAATGAGATCTATCAAACAAGATCCATATTGGTAGAAAAATTATTTGCGTAATCACATGATTTTTAAGCTTGAAATTACCTTTCTTTTCTAAAAGTTTTTTTTTTAGAAACCGGAACACCCCAAGACGAACTCAGAAAGTTGACCTTAAGCGCATTTGACTGGAAGTCAGTGTATCTCTCGTGTGCTCATATCCTCTATCCAAATACTCTTATGTAATTACTCCCTCCGTCCCAATTTACTTGTCATTTTTTGAAATTTGTGACACTTTTCAATTAATTATATCTTGTAATTTATAATGTTTTAGGTGATTTCGAAAATATTGAATTTTATTGGGACGGAGGGAGTATATCATAAGATTGTTGATTTTGTCACTTCTTTTTTTTGTTAACGGCACTCCCCTACAAGTGTATTACTGGTGCAAAAATACACTTGTAGGGAAGTGACATGGGTCCTGCTAGATAACGCCCACTGGGCTGTCAACTTGTGAAAATAAAAAAAGGTTCATAAATTAAGGAGCAACCACGTGTCCCTCTTCACATCCCATCTAATTCAGCTTTTTAGTTTACTCCACTGTACCGTTGTTGCTGGTCTTTTCTTAGA
>JAOTQK010000005.1:9311826-9327393 GCA_025642025.1 Rhododendron ferrugineum
GGGTGGTATTTTTGTTTAGCAAGTGAGTTTCGAAATATGGGAATTAGTTTTTTATAAATTTAAAAAAAAAAAAAAAAAAAGGAAAACGGGTCGGCTCGGGCGGGTTTGGGTTTAGCTTGACCCATATTCGACCCGACCCGTTTCAACCCGTATACCTTTCGACTCATATTTGACCCGCGACCCATTTCAACCCGCCCAAACCCGCCCGTTTGCCACCTCTAAATTTTGCTATTGGGAAAAAAAATATGGCAAAATGTGGACCATCAAATGGTCGAACTTGTTACCAAATCTTAGCAAAATCATTATTGATGTCAGATTCGACACCGAGTTTAGCTTTGGCAAACCTTGCCACATCAGCTGCAAAGAAAACAACAAATAAATTTTTGACAAAAAAATCAGATCCGAGCCTCTCAACCACAAGCTAATTTCATGGCAATCCCTCTGTTTTAATCAATCAGTAAAAATACAGACATACAAATTCTTCAACTTGAGAGGTAACCCAGGTTGCTGATGGATCCTTGGAATTGTTTCAAATCCACCTAAGGATTCAACGGTGACAAAAGCAAGATAAAAGGGATCCAGTATCGTAAGATGTATTGGTAGATAGATATCGGTACAATTTCAACGGTTGTGATTTAAGGGAGCAAGAGCCATCCAACGGTTACTTTTTAAGATCAATCTTTTTTTCTAAAATAGCAATGCAGGGATGGAGCAGAACTGCCATATCTTTTGCTATATATGTCGTTTTACGGCGAAGTCATTTTGGCACCGACGGTGGACTTGCTTCAAAGAGCCAAAGCTAGATAAATCGACAGAATTTGCATGAATACAAGGATCAAAATTCAGGCCAACCCACAATCCCACATCATGGAAATGCATAATTTGTTGACCCGGGTACAAGGGGAAAAAAAAGGGAAATTTATAGAAATGGTCCTCCTAATTTCATCCGAGTCTTATTTTCGTCCTCCAAGTATCAATTACAACTTTTTGACCTTCAAGTTTGATTTTTGTACCAAATTGGTCCAATTGATAACTTCTATCAGCCAAACTGGACGGAAAAAATCTAATTGATAGCAGTTTGCACGTTGCAGTTCGTACCAAATTGGTCCAATTGATGACCTTAGCCCTCAATCCGATTTTTTTTCCATCCAGTTAGGCTGACAAACGTTATCAATTGGATCAACTTGGTACGAAAACCAAACTTGAAGGTCAAAAGAGTTGCAATTGATACTTGAAGGACGAAAATAAGACTCAGGTGAAATTAGGCGGACCATTTCTATAAATTTCCCAAAAAAAAAAAATAGACAGCCATAATCAGCAAAATTAAAACAAAAAGACATGTATATCGGTGCCACATAAGAGAAAAAGCAAATGATTACTTGATTTCTATTCTTGTACAGGAGAAGCAGCCTCTTTCAAACATGACCTCATGATCTTCCCCAGTTTAGAGCAAGCATCAAGGCATAGCTCCATTGCCTGTCCATAGAAGTTAAAGTTTCGTAACCATATATAAATAGTAGTTGTAGTTAAATCATCAAAATCAAACTATGAGAATCATCTTTTTATTTTCGTGTCCCAAAATAATCTTGAGTTTTGGCATTTTTAACAAACACCAGAGAAAGAACAACTTCCGGACGAGCAATTTCTCACTGTGATGCCACCTAGGATACTTTAAGTGATAAGCTGATTGCTAAATATAAGAAAAATGTGACCACTGCCATCAGTTCCCAACCACAGAATAGAGCACGGAATAGCGTGCTTATTACATACTTTAAATTTGAGGTATAGGCATCCATAAGTGGCCAAAGAATAAAAAGAAAACAGTGAACAAACAAAACACTGGACGCTAGTTGAGTTGATTTCCATACCTCGTGAATCTTTGGGGTCGACCATTCTCCAGTAACAGTCAGTTGAGTAACCTCGTTACGAGAAGGCATACAAGTAATCATTAAGCTTCCATCTTGGTAGCTTTCTTCTTCTGAAATGGGATCGATGACAAGGTTCTTCCCTAGACAAGACTAGAGAAAGGAAAAATAAAGGAAAGAAAATGATGCAAGAGTTCAACCATAGTATTCTACAGCTTACAAGAAACACAAAATCCTTCCTAATCATGTAAGCAGCATACATATCCAGATATACTCAAAAAGGAAATGGCTCATCAAACTGCTGGTGTAATTTTGTTAAGACCACTTTGATATGTGGTACATGAAAAAAATGCCAAACAACTTACTTGCTTGTCCAAGGATCAGACATGGGAAGATACTCAAAAATAACAAATTGCTTAATAAAACAAAAAAAAAAATTCCCTTTATCATGTTAGTTGTGAATCAAATCAGAACAAGATGTTTTAACAAAGAACTGTGAAACAGAGATTTGCCTTTTTAATCATGAAATGTGAAAAACAGAAATAGAAGCTCCCTTAAAGATACAGATGACCATGCTAGGTTGGTCATGTCCATGAAGCTATGCTGACTCAAACATGAACAAGGATCGATACACCTTACAAGCTATAAGATCTGGACAATGAACATTACTTCTCAAGTTAGACAAAAGATGAAAGTTCGAAGAGGGTACACGAACAGTTAACTTACTGCAACAAGTTCTACTGCAACATAGATAATGGGGGAAAAGATGCATAGATAATGGCGAGAAAGATGAATAATGCTAAGTGATTTGCAAAGCATATGCATGAAATTTGTAAAGTCCATATTTTGGCAAATCCTCCCATGACAAAATCTCTTTTGATTTGTATCCCATTAATTATGTTGTAACTTATTGTTTTAGAACATTTTTTAGGAAAGGCTATCAATTGTATTTTGTAATTGATAGAGAGAGGTTGTAATTGATAGAGAGAGGTAGTCAAAGGAAAGGCTATCAATTGTCAAAGGAAGGATTCCATTCTGCAAGAAAATTTCGTGCAGGAACCTAAGAAAATTACATGGTGGTTATATGGAAGTATTTTCCAGTCACAGTGCTTGAGCAACTCAAAGACAGTTATATTCAGTGCTCGAGCAACCTTCCGTTTTCTTCAGCAGTCTAATTATATACGGTTTTGCTGGCTTTTCAAGATTACCGAAGATATCAGAGCTATTCACTTTTGTGTCCAATACCGAGTAGTGTCTAATGGTGACTGGTTCTTACCTCTTGGAGTAACATATGATTCGGTGATCATGAACCTTTCTACATAAACTCCAAGTGTTCTTTTCAACCATTGTTCCAACGAGTTGAAACATTCTTCCGGTGGATTCTAGAAGTATATCGGAGGACTTGTGGATTCAAGGCGTGCGGCAATCAACCACTTGGTGCGATGTACATGGATTCGACAAATTGATCTTTGGTCAGTCGGTGAGGATTCACGATTGTTTAATTATCGTTTGTAACTTCACAATGATTACTTTTAGTGGTTCGATTTCCTCCCGTGGTTTTTACCCTTTTTAAGGGGTTTTCCACGTATATTCTTGTGTTCACCTGTTATTGCTTTTCGTTCCTTTATTTTGTTGCTTTTGAGTATTTGATAGCGAAAACGGAATTTCAAAATTCATGCTGGTGAAATTCCAACAGGATGTTTTCCTCTGACGATGATGATCGTACGCAAAATCTTCATCATTTACATCTTTTCAAAGAAAAGAATGAATAGTTCATCTGAATCCTATTCGGGTTCAATCAAGTCTTTCAAACATTTTCTGTCACAGAAAAAGAAGCGCGATTTAAATCAATGGGGAAAATTCTTCTAGAGAGCAAACCCTTCGTTTCTACTCAAAGCAAAAAGCATCCTACACGAACAATGAATGCCCCCGACTCCCCACAACATGGAATGTGGAAAATAATTTTCTAATACTGGCATGCATACATACCACAGAAACAGAGGCAACCAAGTCATACATCATAATCCCTGCATCCGCTAGAGCTAGACTAGCACATGATATCACCACAGGAAGATCACCTGCAACAACATTCTTATCACAGTATGAACAAACTAATAGTAATAATGCCTTTTATTTTCTAGCAAAAATGTGAGAAAGGGCAAGTCAATTGCCATTTCCTGTCATTTACAAATCAGAAGTCCAAAACTCGGGTCACTATTTACTCAATGAAAAGCCATTATTTAGTAGCGGTCCATCAGTACATGTTATTGTCAGGATAGATTGATTAGTGGCAATCCATAAATCACCGACATGGAATACTTAACCCTCTACAAGAAAAAAAGGGACAGCATTACAATAAGCATAGCCCAAAATCTCTAGTTCCTCTTTCCAAAGCTTCTATACGAAAAGGTTGATAACGAATTTGAGACTAATGCACTGCTGAATTAAACTTAAGACTTACCGCCACCAGATTCCAACACCAATGCAAAAACATCCACAGTAGTCTTAGGAAAAGAATCCAGTATTATACCACCTTCCAAAGCTTTATGAAGAATCGAAGAAAACTCCTTGTGGTCTGATCCCTAACACATGGAGGATTCGGACATTCAGTATAATAAGAGTAAAACAGGACACATAAGCAGTATGATAATATTGTATATACATATTACCCCAACCTGTCCACGAACTGGGGTAGCAAAAGTTGTATAACTGACATTGCAATTCAGCCGCCCTATATCACTGTACATCATTGCTTTCTTACTTTCCCTTGGCCCAAATCTGAACCAAACAAAAACAACAATAAGAAAAAGCATGGCCAGATACAATTAAACAAACCAGGTGGTTTAACATGTAAAAACAAAATGAACTGGCCCACAACATAATCAGAATGCAAGCGCTATCTCGAATAGTTTTCACTTACAGGACTCTTATTTTACTCCTAATCTGCAATAAGAAACTCAAATTCAGAGATCTAGCATGCAACATCATTGTGCTATTCTCACAAGCCAGTAAATATAAGTACAAAACCAAAGACAAAAGTGGGAAAGGTGGTTTCTGCAATTCGTGCAATCCCTCACTGCTGGTCCCGATCTTGTGGTGGGGAATCGGGGATGGCTTGCAGACACAGGTACAAACCTAAAACCTATTTCCCTATTAGTAAAACAATCCATAAACGATAGGGTGTTTGGTCTCCGCTTTTGGAGGCGGGAGTGCTAAAGGAGCTGTAGCCCTGACCCAAAAGCATTTATTATGGTCGTTACACCCTGTCACCGAACACAACATAGCTTTAGACAAACGTCATTCCCATGTTCAGCAGGCCCAACTAGTTACGATTGTGCCAGCTGCTAGGTTCAGAAAAGAATGATGATCATAGGAAACCCAAAAAATCAAGTAAGCATGCAAACGAGATACTCACACAGACACGATGACCTTTGTATTTCCAAATTCCGCATAAGCAGATCCAGAAGCTGAATTCACTGCACCAGTCCTTAAAACTGCAAACCACAAACCACAGTGTTCACGTAACCTAGTTGAGCAGTAACTACCCAGTGCCATAGCTCATAGCAATTTACAAGGAAAGGACACCATGAACTAAACACGAGCACATGAGACAATAATGATTAGGTTCAGAATACTAAAAAGAGAGATCATAGTATATATCCACAAGTTCCCTGGAAGTTTTTTTTTTAAAAACTAAGTACCCAAAATACTTTAAGGGATGCAACAACATGAGTTGATTCCTATCCTCTATTGTCAACCTCCTTTAATTAAATATTGTCATCGTGATCGAAAACACACCAAAAAGTACAATTATACGAAACAATGAAACATGATTACTAGGAGTCTATGGTCCACAAAAGTGGATTACGAAATGGTGAACAGGGAAAAAGAGGTACCAATTAGTAAGTACTGAACTACAAGGTTGCAGATGATGTAATACCCGTACTTAGTCTTAATAGTAACTTTACTTTAGTTGTGTATTTAGACAATATAGAGAACCAAACAAAAGAAAAGGCATTCGGTGCCTTGTGCAATGTGTAGAGCATTTTGTGTGGGCATGTGCTGAGCCTTGGGAATTAAGCTCGAGGTGGAGCTCATAAGGTGAACTTGGTGAATTGAATTGATGACTAAGCATCAGTTACTATATAAGTTTACTTGAAGGCTTGAACCATTACGGTGGTAGGAAAACTAAAAATAATAATAGTCATTCCGAGAGCAAGGATATGGACAGTGGGATTATGTCTGATAGCAAGACGATTTGAGGGTGAGTGGGAGATACATGTTTCTTGTACAATATTAATGTTGGGTTCTTGTTGATTGTGTTATGTGCGGTGACTGTATGTTGTGGAACTGTTTGGTATGTGACGGGGTGACTAAGCTAATAAGCTATGCCAAAAGACAAGTTGGCCAATGGGTTGTGGTGAGGCTAGTGAGGTGGTACATCACCCGTCATATACTGAGGAGGACCGGATATGTGGTTCCATTTATGTGGAATGTGTTATATTCGTGGTTGGTGCTATACGTGGTGGTTGATATTGTGCAGTTATTTTGGTGTTGATATTGTACACGTTATTATGTCTCACACACTCCTGGGGTCCTTTGAACTCCAGCTTGCAGGTTGGTTAGTGGGCCAGGTGCCGGTGGTGCAAGCTTGTCTGAGTTACTGCGAGGGTGGGATGTTGTTAGTTTACTTTAGTAATAGTTGTAAATTATATAGTTTATAAAATAAAAGACAGATTGTGGTCTTTTTAATATCGTGATGCTTGAAGATCCGGGTTGTTACAGATGACATACTAAAAGATCATTTGCCATTATATTCTAGGAAGTTTGTCAGATGTTAATTGTTGTTTTACCTTCTTTTGTGAAGGACAAAATAGTGATGTTTGCAGAAGACCCAATCATTTTAAACTCTAATGAAAGAGGACGTAGTAAGAAAAAAGTATCTTAAACAAAACATTATAGTGCTCATTAGAAAAGGAACAAAGTTACTTTCCATAGACAAATTTCCACACAAAATGGAGATCTAACAGTGCATCCCAACTATAACCAATTCACCATTATCTAAAGTTACTCAAACGGCAACCAATTCATTGCAAAAATGTGCAGTAGAGTGAAGAATGGGTTTGATCAGAACGTTAGAAGAAAGACATCACACACATTGGGGTAAGCAATGTCCAAGTTTCTCCACAACAAAACTGTAACATGAAAGGAGATATCCAATAACACCAATAATAGTACCATTTCAAAGGTTGGGCAGTGAAGATAACCAGACACGTAAGCTTAAGATATTTTACGACTAAAAGATTGCAAGCTAAATGAGTTTCATAACTAAGAAGACAGGCCATGCAAGAGAAGCATGCTTTGCCAGTGCAAAACAATTTGTCAGTCACATATAATGTTAGCACTGGCTATAGCACCACGTATGCAAAGGCAGATAATGCTTGCAGTTGACATAACTCATTTTACGTGTCAACAAACTACACAGGACTCCCAAACAAGCAAAAGAATATCAAGAATACCACATAAAAAGAGCAAATCAATGTGAGACTCTCTCGGAAAGGTTCTTTGACATTACAGAGGATTACAAAAGAAGGAAAGCTCAATAGTTACTACCGTGAGAATTTCAATAAATACCACAGAAAACGAGTGGATGCGCACTTTAAGGTTGGTATTCAATTGGAAAGGTTCTTTGATATCACGGAGCATCATCTAAGCCACCAAATCTCTACAGTTGCAATTGCACCAAAGTAGCTTCCCAACAAAACGAAACCACATACTAGCAATGTACTAAATCACGAGGCCTGGAAGGATTATCGCACACAACACCGCGAAAACGTAAAATTCTTCTCAAATGTTGCCACTGGAGAATATTAATGTATGATATCACACCTCCTTGATTCTACAGACACTACCCCGAACACAAAAGGAACAGCCTTCAAGGCTCCAGAATCCAGTAAAGGAGAAAACATTTACGTGGCATGATTAATTAATTTGGATAACATCATATTAGAAACCCTAGCGCGACAAAACAGACTAACAGTCAAGGGGGGAGAGGCGTACAGGCAGGGCGGCACTGGTGGAAGCCGCGGCCGTCGGGGCGAACCCAGTCGACGTCGTTGAAAATGGGCGGTCTCTTCTTGTTCTGTGTAGTCGGCGACGGCGAGTAGGTCGTCGGAGTTGCTCCGGATTTGCCGGCCATCTCTCTCTCTCTCTCTCTCTCTGTATAAGTGTTCGTATGTGGCTACTTCTTCTACTTTACGAAGCGCAGGGGTGCAAGCGCAGTACTCAACCTTTCTTCTGCCAGGTTTATTAAGTACTGGAAACGCTCAATTCGACCCGACTTGAAGCCCGGTTTGGCACTTGGCAGCCCAAACCCTTTTTCCGGTGGGTGATGTTGGTGGGCCAATAAGTTTTCAACAAATATTATCAGAATGTCTTTGGCGGGTATTAATTATTAAAACACATTCTAGGCCGTCATTTTTCATTTTTTATTTCGGTTGTGTTTTTGGTTCTCGGGAGTAGTATCCGGTGCTCGCCGTGGTCACGTGGTTCGTTGGTTTTGCCAGCGTTTGGCACCGAAGGGTCGTAGCGATTGGCCTTTTCAGTAGATGTTTCCTAGATCGTTTATTTTAGAAATTGTAATGTCCATAAATGGCAACGTGCACGTAACGGTTTAGGAACTTTAATCGCCGTTTAGACAGTCTCATCTGTCATCGTCGTTGAATATGCTTTAGTTATGTTTCCATGATTACTTATGGATTTCTTAGTTTGTGTTGGGTGCATGTACTTTATTCGATTGTTCTTCAATGTATTGTATCTCCGTAATTTGATTCTCCAATTTTAATAAATTACCAATAATTTTGCTAAGACAAAGACAACTCGTATATTATTTGTGCAACCCGACTACGAGCACCGACCCTGGCATGCGGGGCCCACTCCGGGTTCTACACGGATGATCCAAACAATTCAATAGTTAAAATAAAATAAAAAAACCCGAATGGGCCTATGAAAAATTAGCTTAATTAATTGGATATGTGTAGGTATTTGATCTAATCTTCCAATTGTTCATTGAATAAAATTAGTTTTACTTTGTAGATTCGTATTAAGAAAGAGACCTAAAGCGGCAATCTTGTCGGTGTATTCTCAATGCCGGCCATGCGAGGAGAGAGTGGGAAATAAAATGTTAAACTTTTGATCCAACCAACGCATTAGTTTCCATCTGCAAGTTTGAAGATTTCACCAATAAAATACCTCAATTGTTGAGGCAAATATTTGTTACAAGTGCAGTCATCTTATGTAGCTTAAATCAATTTTCATAGTAAATAACTCGAATGTGGCAACAACAATTTGAGGTACTTCATAGTAGGCTAGTAGCGTCTTTGCTTTCCCATTTAGTTTTTGCAAATATATCAAAATTTTCAATCTGAATGCTACGATTCCAATGAATAAAAGCCGATCCCGATCACACTAGAGTCAACGCGCATGCAAATATATGGTAAATGAGGCACACCCAAAGAGAGAACAAAAAAAATTCATCGATGGAGACGAATTGTTGGAACAGTGTGGTGCAACACAAAGAGAATGAAAAAATCCCAAAGCAGAAGTATGATTTCCCATTTCTGCAAAAATCACTAAAATTGTCATGCATGGATAGACGAATGAGGAGGAATTTATTGTGGCAAAAGAAAATGTGCGGAATTATCTTTCACAAATGTTTTCCGCATATCCCAACAAATTCCTCCATAGATCCAAGCTCCAAATACAACCCCCAAGGGACAAAAGAAATTAAAATAAAATTGTCAATCAACATTTTGTCCTATTTTCCTCACGAACACACCCAGTTGAAATCTGTAATCTAAGTAATGTAGTTCTATGGAGGTGGAGGCCCCGGCTCGAACAGCGGAGGGCAGCAGCTTGTGAATAGACCGCAGCAACACAGAAACGACAACCTGCAGCAAATACACAGACAGAACGAAATTCATGAAAATAAGTTCAGTTCCAACTTGATTACCTCTAAAGAGAAATGAAAGGAAAGTGGAAAAAACCCAAAGAACTTGCCATGATTCCAGAAACCCACCAGCAGCGGGTAGCGGCGGCGGTGCCGGTGCCAGCAGCGGTGCTTCTGGTGGAGGTGGATCCATGACTACCGATGGACTGATGAAAACTACCACTACCAGAGCTCCCGAGAGAGGAAAAACAACAGTTTGGTTTATGTGAATCTCATGCGTATATGTATACGTAAAGTCCAACAATCTTTCATCAGTCACACTTCCATCTACCAGTCAATGCAAATTTGAGAGGGCAGTCACCATCTACACCTAGCTAACACATGAACAAAGTCTAAAAATCTGATCATTTGACAATCGTATGCCGGCATTTACGGCAATCAGCATGACATGCAATCCTGTCACTGGATTTGAAAACTGAGATTTTCAGATGCCTGTTCCCGAATAGTGACTGGAATAGGTTAAAACCAAATACTAGGATGGATGAAAAGGTACACAACTACCCAGCCGTAAAAAAAATGATTCTGATTGAGTCAACCCTCAGATGAGGTTAGTTTGGCATTTCAACAATAGAACTCATCTAGTCCTCAATCATTGACGGTATGGGCGAGGGAGGATTGGAGACAAACTTAACATTTGGTAATATATGCACAAAGTAACTGCGGGCGAGGGAGGATTGGAGACAAACGTAACATTTGACAATATATGCACAAAGTGATTGCTCTCATAATACAACTAGAATAGAGGCCCCTTATACCTCCAAGAACCAAGGGACGTTTTCCTGCGAAACCATGTCCACAAATCAAAGCCGAAAGGCATCAGAGAGGACAGACCTAGAGACCCAAATCAATTTCTATGCATATATCAATTTGAAGTAAAAATTATTGGATCTATCTTTGGCACTTCGTGTGAACTATGAGCAGCACAGTTTGCTGAGCACCAACAAGTCAAGCTACTTTGACTGTTCATTGACAGTTTTTATTTTTTTATTTTTTATGTCAAACTATGTGAGATAGATCTTATAAACTGCAACAACTGCTGTATTTAAAGTAATAATCCCATTTCTCTTGTAACCATCCCAAGCCCTCTCCTCTCTACTGCACCTTGGCTCGAATCATGTCGTAGAGAAGGCATTAAGTGAAAGCCAGGCATCCTAGAGTTATTAATCATGTTGAAGATGAAGCATGCCTGTTATTAATCCTTGTAACACTACTTTAACGGTATTCACATAATAAAAATACTCGCCCTAGATAAACACTTTTGCTTCTCGATCAGACATTAATCTCGACTGAGCACCTTCAGTTTAGTCAGCCCGTCTGGGACAACTGGCCAACTCGAGATCTGTACCTATAAAGAGCTCAAATTTTCGTAATAGAAGGCTTCAAATCTTCTGAGTTAAATCTGTCCACCTTATGTCGGCGACGATTATAGATCAATGGACCTTGAGAGACTGCTTTGGGAGTGTCCCGATGATTTCATAAGATAAGATATAGGCAAAAGACTTTAGCTGCTGGCTTTTATGCCAATAACATTAGTACTTCATTTTTGTCCATTATCTTGTACAAATTATAGTAGCTAATTTGCCAAGGCAACCAGCACCAACATAAAAGTCTATCATCATAAGCTCACACAAATATTTGGCGCATCTTTTTGGTATTAACAAATAAATAATTTACATTAAAGAATAAATTGATAAACAACTGCTCTATGATGGGTCCTGTGACAAAAAAAAAAATCAAATAGAAAATTCGACAACAAGTCATTAATTGAACAGTTGCCCATATTCCTCTCACTTTGCTCTGTGAACAACTTAGAACGCAGAAGGTAACCACAAATCAATTTTCTAACAGATTGTTTACAGTTTCCCTCTATTAACAAGGAAGCACAATAAGAAAGTAAGTGAAGTAAATGTGTGCCCCCAGAATGAGTGTTACCTAGATTCGATGTTGCCAATTCTGCTGTAGCACCTTCACTCGTTAGCAAGTAGTAATTATTCAGCGGGACCTAAAAATTTTCCATGCAGAACGATTCAAACCTGGGCTCGGATAAGTCCACTGCTTCAACATCTTGGGAACGCCAACTTCTAGCCTTCGAAGAAACGAGAAACAATTCATTAATTTGCTCAGCGGAAAAGGTGTTTACTTCTTTTCCATAACTGGAAACGACTCGCTTGAGCTCCTCTATTTCAACATGACTCTCAGTTTGTTTGTCAGCCGTCTCGATGTCAACATCATCTTTAATGAGATGAGTAGAGCTCTGGAGATGATGGATGATATATATTTAAGTGAATCAGTTGATAAACTAGAAAATCATTCAAAAAGCAGAGTATCAGCAATTTAAGTCCTCTCCACTGATAAACAATTTGTTCATCAGTTTTCCAAACCTTACATGTCCATTTACAGCAACACATGTGGGGAGGGAAACAGCAGCATACGAACTGGTAATGGTCTAGGATATTGAAAAATGGCGGCCAAAAGAGAAAGGGCAATTTAGGACAGCTAAAATAGGTCAAAAAGCATCATCTGAACATCAACTCTGGAGCACCAAACAATCTCCTAGTGAGTACGATATTAGGAGGGTGATGGCATTTGAGAATCCAATTTCGAACAACACAAAGGTGGCAATTTTCAGCATTAGCTCACTAGTTAATCTATTCTAATATATTAAGGGGGAGCAACCTTTGGTGTGGACACCTTTTTGAGGCTGGCTCACATTTTGCTCTCCCAAAAATGCCCCACAAAAAAAAATTACATTGTACTTCACCCCTACACCTAATAACCGTTCGGGCAAAAAGGTCAATACCAAAAACACAGCACACACACGTACAAAACCTTAGCAGTTATCAAACTCTAGAGCAGTTTCCCGAACAGTGTTTTGTCCATCCTCTGCCTGCAAAAGCGCGCTTCTGAAATCTGTTCCAAGGGAAGATTGGTACTCTCTCTCTCTCAAATTGACTGTTCCACCTGACACGTAATTTCTTTTGTCTTTAACAGAGCTTTACCATGTAGGTATGCATTGACAGTAAATCCAAGGGAAGGAAAAAGGGCAACCCCAGATGTCAAAAGGTGGGTTTTTCTTATGTTTTTCTGTTTCCTAACAAAAAAAAGAATTTTAAGTACAATTCACTTTGATATAAGTTTGAGTAAAAAAAAAATGGAGTGGATTTTGAGGTGTTTTTTACTTGAATTTTCTCAATTGATTTGAGTGAAAAGTATTAGTACAATTCACTTTAATATAAGTTCGAGTATTGAAGTGTTTTTTACTCGAATTTTGAGTTGAAGTGGAAAAAATACCGTAAGGTCTTGAGATTCTCTAATGTACACAATAGCGGAGAAGGAATTGTTCTTAAATATATCCTTCTTATTGTTTCCAATAGAACAGTTTCGCTAAGGCAATGTTTGATTGGCTTGAATGATAGATGTAGATGATATTTTTGCTAACGCAGTGTAGACGATATTTTTGCTAAGACAGTGTTTGGTTGGCTGGAATGATGCGTGTGCAAGTTAAATTTTCACAATTTTTGTTAAAATTCAACTTGCACATGCATCGTGTGTGCTCTGGCCGCTATACTAAAAGTGTTACTACTGCTATGCATATATATATATATATATATATATATATATATTTTATTTCAGAAGAAGCGTTTTCAATGTGGAAGTTAGTTTCTGGCTGTGTTCTGTTGTCTTTGTTTCTGTTGACTGTTGTTGTATTCTCCTTTCAAGTTTGATGACACTAAGACTAAAGGCCGGGGCACATGCGATGCGTGTGCAAGTCGGATTTTTTCAAAATATGCACAATAACATCCCGTTTATTGTTTGATTGAATTTTCACAAATTTTGACAAAATCCGACTTGCACACGCATTGTGTGTGCCCCGGCCTCTAGTGCTGACTTAAGAAAACATCCTTATGTGTAGGATAGGACATATCTAAGTTCTTCATAACAACAGACTTAAGCAAACATCCTTTGGTGTAGGATAGGACACATCTAAGTTCTCCATAACAGCTAAAACTTCAGAGACTAAAAGGGATTTTACATTTTGAAACATTTGAAAAGATCTTTTATATGATGCATAAAGTATGTATTAATCCATCTCACGTCAATCAGAATGTCTGTTATACCAATATCTTCCAAGACTTGCATGTCCTTGACTCCACATGAAACTTATAATTCCAACATCATAGAGAAGGAAAGTTCAAGAATAACATGAATATTAGCTGTAGAACTCCAACAAAATGAATGAAAAGAAAATTGCTTCCTAAGTATGGTGGGATCACAGTACATATTACTGTATTAGAGCTTGTCTCGCACCGAGTAACTATCACCTTCAAACATGAGGCTGGACAGCCTCTTCACTCATTGCCAATTGGTGTTATGTTAGATGCTTTTAGATGGTATCAAAGTTAGGCTTCGGAGGCTATTCGGCAATACTCTAGACTGACACCCCTTTGTTTGTGTCATACATGCTCTTTGTTTCGCTATGATCCAGAAGTGTTGGATCCTTTGAGTACCTCTCCGCATGTGAGTTAGGCATTGCACATACAAAGGAGTGTTAGAGCTTGTCCAAAACTAGTATAAGAGCATGGGCGGCCTCTCTACTCATGGCCAACTGTTTTGAGTTTTGCTTTAAGAGTACACATGCCAATAGCATAGATGCAGACATGGGTAATGGATATGACATGATAAGATACTGACACTATGGATTGACAGAAGCTTCAGAAAATTACGACACGGATAAAGACCGAATGAATAGACTTAAAGATAAAACGATACCTCCATGAAAGGAGTACGCAAATTAAAGAAATGGAATTAAAGACATGATCAAACTATACATACCGGATAAAGATATATGGGAAAGTTTTGCCTTCTAGATTTTTCTGGAGCAATAGTTGAAAGTATTTGCACAACCTCACTCATAGATGGTCGAGAATCAGGATCCAGTAACAAACACTCCTTTGCTAAGTAAGCCATTATATGCATCTCTTCTTCTGGGAAATTCCCTTTCAGTTGCGGGTCAGGAAGCTCCATAATGACTCGCCCACTATCCAGTAAACGAGGGGTAGCCTGCAAGAAGATGTAAAGCTTTGGATCAAATCTACTGAGAAATGTGAGCAGCCAAAACCCCAGGGGAAAATAACTAAGATAGGGGAAACAAATAAAAGACACAAAAGCAAAGAAACACTTGCAATTGGGTTATTGAAATAAACAACGATAACAAAATAAAGTGCTGAACTGCTGATACTTATGGTGACAACTAAACCAAAATGTGTAACCCATCATATTACTTCCAGTAACACCACGAAGATTTGAACTATGTACAAAAGCTACAATCATCAACTTAATGTCTAAGGCTCTCATTATGTCAGCTCTAAAATGATGGTATGGCCAATCAATTTACAATAGAGTAGTCCATCAAGATAACATCCTATAACATGTGAATGTCAGGAAAGCACCATCAGGTTGTGGGAAAACCAAACATATGGAAACTAATTTTTACATGAAATGCTTGCATTTCGTGCACAGTTGCACACATAAAAGTAACGTGGTTATACCCAAATGACAAGGCTCTCTTCTGCTTTGTTGGCTGTTTTATGGATGGGTTGCCGACCACAGATCAGCTCAAGAAGAACTACGCCAAAACTGAAAACATCAGACTTAAGAGAAGCTCTTCCAACAATTGCATACTCCGGAGCAAAA
>JAOTQK010000005.1:9366713-9378080 GCA_025642025.1 Rhododendron ferrugineum
ATTTTGATCCAAAACATCTTCAATTTATGGCCCAATTTAATTAAATTTTAATTAAATGGCCGTCCAACGCTAGCCAGTACTGGATGCCAAAAACGGGTGTAAACAGAGATGGAAGGCGTTTCCTTTCCTAAAAAAATCTGCATTAAGGGACGTCGATCATGGTCATTGTGGATGGATAAGTTTGTTTAATGTGAAAGGAGTACTGAAGGCTGGGGGTAGGTACGTTGTGCTGCCAATAGCATTCCACGAGTCTCATGATTGAATTCTGAATTAAAAATCCCATCCCATCCGAATTGGCATTGCCTGAATTGTTTGGTGATTACATTAATGAACTTACTTCCGTAGCAGTTACCAATAGATAAAAAGAGGATTTGCATTTATGAACACTATTGTAGGAGTTGTTGCATTTCACGGTCATGGGCCATGGCCGGCCATGTTCTGGCTTTACCTTACTCGCATGATTCTTGAAAATGGTTTCCGCTTTCGCTCTCGATATTCTCTTTGCGCTCGCACTTTTAATTCTCGCGCTCATAAATTTTAGTTCTTTTTGAGGTTTTCGAAAGACGCTTTCACGCTTACTCTCTCACCTCGCATAAAGTTGGACCCCAAATTTGGGTTGAAAAAAACAAGAAAATAGTACGGAGAAAAGGAACAAGTAAATTAGAAGCTGCTTTTTAGGTCATAGGTGGGTCGTTGAGAAAACGATTGCTATCGGTGGAAACAATTATCCGTAAAGTGTGTTACTAATTTATAAATGCCTGACTTATATACCAAAGAGTGTATATGTACTCTGGTATGGTCATGATAAAAAGGGACAAGGAATTAAGGTTAAGAGGCTATTATTGTAGGCGCCTTAGCACAAATCCTATGCCATGCCTTGATGCTTGCATCTATTACACATTTGTTACGACAACACGTCTTACCCACCCTATCGTGCTAATGGGTGGAGGTTAGCATTTTCCATTGAAATATTCAATGTAAGTATCTAAATGATCGCCTCATCCAACCAAATGCCTCATCTTTGTACACCATGCACCGGTAAATTGTTGTACTACATTATAGTCACACTTGTATCATGCATATCTATACATGCATGTATTCTCCCAAAACCTCCATTTGATAAAAAAAAAAAATTCATTTACAACGATTAGGCAAAGTTTCCTCTAACTTGGTACGTATTATCTGATGTTTGACGTAACATCATACCACCTGAAAAAAACATGAAACATGGACAACGCATAGGAGGTAAAAGAACACCGAGCTTGAAGCAGGCACCAACATATACAACCACGAGAAGCTAAGAAGTAGGAAAACAAGTGAAAGAAGTATCACTAGCTTTGCGTGCCAACCTAGTTGGTAGACATTTCTTCGGTTTTGATGCGAATCCACTTTTCGTATTTTCTTTTATTTATTCCTCGATGTACCAATTTTGAGTTATCGATAAATTTTTATTTTTTTGGGTAAACACACATAGAAGTTGTATAAGGGTTTTCTTGTTTAGCCAATATATCCATTTGGCATGCCAAAACTCACCTAACTAGCTAACCACCATATATTTACATTTAAAGTTATTAATAATTGAGGTTAAGGTGCTTTGAGTTAGTTCAAAAAATAAGGAACTTGTAATAGGGACCAGATGAGAGAAGCAGAATCATGTAGGAGCCGGGAGATGAAAAACTATTAGGGCGGCATGAGAGAAGCAGAGTTTTCTTTTGGGCTCAATTATCTCTCATTTATGAATTGAATTTGTTGTAGGGTTCAGGTGTATCGTTGGGCTCGTAAAGTCTGATTCGATTTTTTATTTGGATGTAAACCGTAGGTTGTAAGTACCTGCCATACGCAACCAATGTCATTGTACTCTGCTTTTCATTTGTTACACAATGAAAACTGGTGTGAACAATGGATGTACTTCAATTATACAGTTGGAGAATTATTAAAAATCTCTGCATTTTTCTTTCTTTAATTTATTCTTGCTTGACTAATTTTCGCGCTTTGTGCGTGTTTTTTTTTTTTTAAAAACTGGATGTGTTTGTTGGGTTGGCTGATTCTAGTTTGAAAAATTTTCAAACAGTATACCATCGTCTTTTCGTACTCCGTACACTTTATAATGGATTCGTCTCTTTCCTTGTAGACAGACAAACATATTTACCTTGAACGACATATATAAATATAAGTATAAAAAAAAAAACATATATAAATATTCATGAACGACGTCACAAGTCTTCTTTTTATTTCGTACTTGTGGTAGTTGTGGGTGCGTGCGATTTCGCCACGTAATGCTGTAATTGTGAAAATTCCAACATGGGCCTGTCGTTGTCACCTTGAATAATGGAATTAAATGGATAATTCTTTAGGAGATATATTTATTTACGGAGGTACTGTAAACATGTTTGCAGCACTAACTAATCACAGTCGTCCAAAAGTATTTTCGATAGTTCAGATTTTAATGAAATTTTTCCAGAGAAAAGTTTAACTCTTCCCCGAAAAAATTTCACTAACACTTTTGGAGGGTCATGATTGAGTGCTGTAAACATTTGTTTAGAGCACTTCCGTAAACGAGATTTTCTCATTCTTTAGACAGGACACCATGAAATGGATAATTAACACATGAGCAACAAAAAATTACGGAAACTAACGTACGAGTCCATGATTTCATGGGAGTGGGAGTTGACATCATAGATTCATATGATGTGTATCTATCTTCAAGAAAACTTTCATTAGAAAGGTGGGTAAGGTTTGTGAGTGCGGTTGGTGGAACGCGTGTGACCTACCTCTCTTTACCAAACCATTGTCCCAATATTTTGTTTTCTTTCTTTATGAAAATTTATGATATTTCGGGTCAGTTTGCGTACAAATTAGACTAAACCTATAGCTCATTTCCGTTACGCGTGGGATGAGGTGGCCCCAGAAATTGCTGGCAAGAGAAATCGAACCTTAAGTCTAGGATGGAACAAATTCCTAACTCCTGAGAGCCAAGACCACTGGGCCACTCCTTGGAGGTTCTGTCTCATCTTGGGAAAATGATGGCTAAAAACGTGTTTTGATAATTAATACTCGTCAAAGATATTTTCAATATTAACAAATATTTTCAACATGTTTTTGATGAATATTAATTATTAAAACACGTCCTGAACTGTCATTTTCCTTTCTTCTTTCATTTGTACTTTATGTGGGTTGTATTCCAGGGTTGTAGTAGAATAATAATAACTACAGAGAAAGTACATTGTTTGGTTGCTTCTGCGGCCAATGACTTTCGGACTCAAACGTGGCCGAACCAATTTCCATCAACTCTAGTTAGTACTATGACAAATTCTACCGGACTCAGGCCGGTCCACGTGGCCGTGTAGTTGGTATTAATTGTTTTTTGTTGTAACAATACTCAGGACTCGGGATTGAGTTTTGAAAGAACCAGATACGTATCAAGCGAGAGCTTCAGACTCCACCATCGTCGCCGTTACTACTACTGGTGGAACTCCACCATCGTTGCCTGCCTCCATGAAGTCGTCAAACGCCAAATTGAGCTCCTGATCCACAATAGATTAGCGGCGGTCAACCCAAAAAATAGAGCGAGAGGGAAGATCTAAACTCTCACTTGAAGAAGAGAGATGTTCTCAACCAAAATCCGCAAAACGAGAGAGAGGAGAGGAGAGGAGAGATGAAGTCCAGAACCGTAGGGTGGATTGAGAGGAGAGGAGAAAGAAGTAAGTGAGAGAAAACAAAAGTTGAGATCGATGCTTTTCAAAAAAACTAGGACTTCGAATATTTTAATTGCTACCATGGAATTAAACAAGTTGAGTCAAGCAGAGTTGAGAAATTAACGAGCATAAAGATATTTTTTAAGTTTGAATTCTAAACACATTAATTATATGGAGATATTTTTAGCCTAAATTTTCCCAATTCATCTGTAAATTAAACCAAACAAATCACATGGGTTGAACTGATCCTGGTCAGTTTACCGGTTCCACCGATTTGGTTGGAACACATCTACCATTCTCTTCTGTGAGTAGATCCTTAAAACAAAATATTCAATGGTAATGAAAAAAATTAAGGAAATGATATTAATGTGTTTACTCCAAAGTCTCCAATTACTGAACTGAACTGCATGTTCATCGAAACACCATTTAAACTAAAAGTGTTCTGGACGGTTCGGATTTGAATAAAAAATTTCCGGGAAAGAGTTTAACTCTTCTCTGGAACAAATTTATTAACATCTGGACCGTCCGAAACACTTTTAAACGGTCGCGATTGACTCCGTAAACAACTATTCGCGGCTCCGCCTTTAAAAAGATTTTCTCTTTCAAATTTACTGTACTTGTTCCAACAATGATATAATCGTGCATGTGATGTAGCCTGTAGCCAGGATGCATGTGGATTCTTTGTCGAAAGATTTTTACCTACAGTACAATTTACAGATTTAAATATAATGGGATTTATTATGGAAAAAACAGACAGTAAAGTCATGCTGCTTTCTACCAACCTTTAATTTGTTAAAGTGTTATTGCCAATTGGCAATGGAGCCCCACTTTTATGGCCTAATTACAACGTTTTTTTAATCCAAATTAAAGAGAAAGCAACACAATTAACGTTGGAGGAAGATGACTAGCAGTAGCAGGCATGTTTTTTCCGTCTATCAATTGAAGAAGTTAGGTAGGAAGTAAATGAAAGGGGAGTGATTTTCGCCCTTTTATCTTTTAGCTATGTAAAAAGAACCTGCTAACCACACATACATCTGTGTACAAATTTTATTGTGGGGTCCACCACGGGTTTCATATAAATGATCCGAGCCGTTCATTAGATGTAAAATATTTTTTCAAAAGTCCCCGTAAAACATAAGCTCAATCTAATACCTATAGGTGCTCGATCCAATCATCTAAATTTTCATTCAGATTTCCGGGTAATGAAAAATTAGATGATTAGATCAAGCACCTATAGGTATTGGATTGAGCTGATATTTTTCGGGAACCCTTGAAAAAATGTTTTACATTTAATGAACGACTCGAATCGTTTGTGTGGGACCCGTGGTGGGCCCCACAACAAAATCTGTGCACAGATTATCTGTGTGGACAGATTTACCGATGTAAAAATGCAATATTGCCTTTTAAAGTGCCAGAAAGTGAGATCATTAAAGAACAATGTTATAACTTCACATGAATAAAGACGAAAAGAGGAGTGTGAAAATGTTGGGTATGCAGACAACCCTCAGCAACACTGGAACCCAGGGGTGTGGGTGTGGGGGCGGGGCCCCCATGACATTTCAAGTGCCGCAATTCGTTGACCGATTTTATGGGATCCTCTGTGAGAATTTTCTTGTGAGGACCTTGTGAGGGTTTTGTTATGGGCTTGACAACACACTAATGAGGAGATCTAGTGGTCTACAACAATTTTTTTTATTTTTCAATAAAAACGGCGCCATTTTATTTGATAAAAATCTAACATTTTCTTCTTCTTCTCTGTGTGCATGTGATGCATGGTTTTAATAGTAGTATATACTCGGTGAGTTTTTTGGTGGGTTTTTTTTTTTTTTTGAGGTTCAATAATATTTTTTTTGTCTTTCGTTCTGAAATGTTATGCTATGCAAAAAAAAAAAAAAAAGCGTTTTTCTTGTCGTTATGCTTTTTATGGTTGTAATTTGTTTGCTTTATTATATTTGAGTTCACCAAAAAAGAAATATGCATCTTGACGAGAAGAATTGAATAAGTTAAAAATTATTGTCACACCCACGAATTTCAACATAAATAATACTATTTTTTCCAATATTAAAATATCATCCTCACACGCATACATACCCAAAATGTCATGCCAAACCTCATCACATTAACCAATATGCTCACATATTAACACCCAAAGGAGAAGAAGTTATACATCTTTCACAATCCTCCATAATTAAACGTGTTATAATGAAACTACATATTTCTTTAGCTCAAAACACATTTTACATGAGACGATAGCATAATTAAATACAAGGCTTTTAAAATGACACCCGACTTGTCCTCCAAGCTCTCCAAGCTATATGCCTTGCCTGGTACCTGAAAATGAAGGATTGAGCAAACACGCGCCCAGTAGGAAAATCTCTAACTAACTCTATGTGCTTATGAAAAAATGAGTGCTAGGAAAGACATTTTAAAATTTTCACGTAGGCACCTGACCTTTCACACAAATCACATATAAACACCTGACCTTTCTTAAATTTCATATAAACACCTGATTTTTCTAAAAACTCATCAATTCAACACCTGACCTTTCTTAAATTTCATATAAACACCTGAGTTTTTTAAAAACTCATTAATTCAACACCTACTGTCACTCCTCCGTCTAAAACTAAACAGAATGACTGAGGTGCTCCAAGCAAAAAAATTTAAGTGCTTCAATTTTTAATTTGTTTAAACCAGTGCGAAGATCTTAATTTTTTGATCATTTTATCCTAATGAACCATAATTAATTTTTACTCTAAAGTTCTCGTTAGTCAGCCCTAAGAAAGTTGTAAAACTAAATATCTCTTAGGGCTAACTAACGATAGCATTAGAGTCAAAAATTAATTATGACCCTTTAGAATAAAATGATCAGAGAAATAAGATCTTCGCACCGGTTTAAATGGATTGAAAATTAGAGCACTTATTTTTTTAACCATACTTTTTAATATATAAACGGTCTATACATGGTTGAAAAATTAATTGCTCAAATTTTCAATTCGTTTGAACCGATGTGAAGATCTTATTTCTCTGATCATTTTATTCTAAAGGGTCATAATAAATTTTTGACTCTAAGAATATCGTTAGTTAGTCCTAAGAGATATTTGATTCTACGACTTTGGTTTAAACGGATTGAAAAGTGGAGCCAATGTGAAGATCTTATTTCTCTGATCATTTTATTAAATGGTCATAATTAAATTTTGACTATAAGGCTATCGTTAGTTAGCTCTAAGAGATATTTGATTCTATGATTTTCTTAGGGCTAACTAACGAGAGCTTTAGAGTAAAAAATTAATTATGGTTCTTCAGGATAAAATGATCAGAAAAAATAAAATCTTCGCACTGGTTTAAACAAATTAAAAATTGGAGCACTTAAATTTTTTTGCTTGGAGCACCTCAGCCATTCCGTTTGGTTTTAGACAGAGGGGTGACGACAAGTGTTGAATTGATGAATTTTTAGAAAGCTCAGGTGTTTATATGAAATTTAAGAAAGGTCAGGTGTTGAATTGATGAGTTTTTAGAAAGCTCAGGTGTTTATATGAAATTTAAGAAAGGTCAGGTGTTGAATTGATGAGTTTTTAGAAAACTCAGGTGTTTATATGAAATTTAAGAAAGGTCAGGTGTTTATGTGTGATTTGTGTGAAAGGTCAGGTGCCTAGGTGAAATTTTCCCTAAAAACAATAGCATTTTGGCTGGGGGTAAAACATGTGACTCAACCTCAACACTTAACAATAAAGCAAAACTTACATAGATCTATATCCCATACATGCCAACCTTCTCAACCTCGCACAAATACCTTTCACTAAAAACCTCTATTCGCCATCCTCATTATCATATCCCGTTATTACTCTCCTCTTTCAATGACTTAGCTAGCTAGACACATTTCGTGTTCTTTAACGACCGTACTCTCTTTCTTATCTCACTTTACTAATTCACATCTCATCTAAGTATACACACTACGTATAAAGGAGAGAAACATAAAGCGAGCAATGACCCTTCAAACCTGACCTCCATACGACACCAATGAACTCACACGACTACCCAGTTTAATCCTTTAAATCTTAGGTTAACACTTACCATATCCTCCCTCGTGTCCCCTTCTCACCTCTTCCAATTAATGCAGCATATCAAGGTTTCACGCACACCCATTTTATCTTTAATCTCAAGTTATCATCTACCCAATATCTCATTTAAGCTTTCCTAGTTAAAGCTAACGTGCCAATAAATATGCGTTCACACCAAGCATGTTGTCAAACTGATATCAGAACTACGACCCATGAAAAATTGGTAATCTATAGAAAATGTACAACACGTATTGACATTCGAGAAGATCAATATGCCACTTATTTGAAAATTCACCTTTGTCTCATGTAAATACTTCATTCGGTGTCATCTTCCCTATAGTTGGTCATCAAATTATTTCCATATAAAACTTTTCATTTCTGATTGTGAAGTAGTGTGGAAAAATACAAAGTGGTACGAGTCAATCTCTGTTGATTCGAGCTTGAATGCCGAAGTCCGTTGATTTGTGCCCAAATACCAGAGTTCGTTGATTCGCTCAAGAATGCCAGAGGATTTTCTTGTTAAAAATCCTTTTCTTTCTCTTTTTTTAATCAAGGGATTTCAATTGTTCTTCTCAACATTAGCTAGTCACAATCACTTGGGTCACCTCAGGTCTTTTCCCTCGAGCGTCAGGGTCACCCCGAGTCTATTCCCTAAATCACAATAACTTGGGTCACCTCAGGTCTTTTCCCTCGAGCGTAGGGTCACCTTGAGTCTGTTCCCTCAATCACAATAACTTGGGTCACCTCAGGTCTTTCCCTTGAGCGTATGGTCACCCTGAGTCTGTTCCCTCAATCATAACTAATCATTATCCTTGCTAGTTTTCATATCACAGTAGGTTGACAATCGTATTTCATTTATCGTACCACACTTGTCCCACAAATACCCAAACCTCTACCTCATGCATACATATAAAAGCAATCCAACATAAGTGAATCAACAATTACGACATCATGGAACACACATACTCACATCACTTATCTATTGGTTGTACCACGAAGCATCAACTAGTCATTTCATAGCTCAACTTCATGCAAATAATTAGAAATAGTTTCACCTTTCAATTTATAGTTCAATAGAAAAGAATAATAGTTGTACCACACGTTACTATTTCACAAACTTAATTAATCATCACTATTCAAGTTTTTCCCATTTCAATTTTAATACACGAGCACCCCTCGTACCTCACATTTTCCTATGTGTCAACGAATATTTCTCAAGTATGATAGCCTACCGCCTAAATCTCGTTAGACCATTCAAATAACTAAACGAACCTAGGAACATCCGTGTCACACCCAAACGAATCTAAGGGATATGTCTACCTTAAACACTTAGAAGTGTACCAAGTCACACGTAAAGCTCGAATGCAACATAACCTCAAAATTCGGTATGGAGTCTAACAACTAATCTATTGTATTATAGCTATAACTTTTAAATAGATTCAGAATTTGACCTTGAGACTACCACCGTTAGAAAGTAGATTTCCTGTACATCAACTTTGATATAAAATATGCCCCAAACGGAGTCCAGATGATAAAGTTATGTTCGTCCGAAGTTACGAGAAAAATCTGTCTAAAGGTATTGGTATCGATACCACCATAAATGATATCGATACCAGTGGCTTAAAATGATTATAGAGCACTGGGTATCGATACCACCATAAATGGTATCGATACCAAGCCCCTTAACCTGGGTTTTTCAACACGCAATTTCAGTTTTTTCGAGGGTTGCACCGGGGACCAAAAATAACGATCAAACACAACATTTAGGTACCAAATTAATCTACTCATAAACACATAAGAGAGCGAGAAATCCCTACCTCAAACTTAGAGAGTGAGATTGAACGAGCCCTAGACCCCGAAAGTTGAAACCGAGTGAAATACGCCTCTCCGAGCTCCAATCAACGAGATTCAAGGTCCAAATCACGAGTAGATTGCGGATTGAGGTTGATACTCATGGGTTTTGAGTTATTGGGTGAGGGAGTGAGAGAGATAGAGAGCCGAGTGAGAGAAGAAAGTCGGACGGAGAGAGAGAGGAAAAAGATTGTGTCGTTCCCACACACCCATATTTATACTCATACATATATATTACACTTGCACCCTAAACTTCCAAATCTTTGCACAAAGAACCCTCAAACACATTCTCTACATTATTATTCACAAAATTTGCAACCCAGGTATTTATTAAACATCAAAATTATTAAAATTTAGCACGGGTCTCTACAATTATGCTCAAAACACAATTTGTTTGAATGAGGACAATTGTAAATCAAAAGGACAAATCTTCTGAGTTTTTTTGTCTTTATTAAAAAATTGAGTTTCCATCAGGATTCTTTACATATTTTATCCCCTTTCAAAACGATTTAGTAAACCACAAATGGACATGAAACTAACAAATGAGAAAAAAAGTTTGAAAAAAGAAAAAAAATTAAACTAATTGACTTATTTATCCAAGCTAGACCTTGGTTTTTTATCCAAACAAGTAAGTTTGATAATGTTCAAGTTCGAGATAAAAGAGAAGAAAACTGGTCAAAAAAACAGAGAAGACGAAGATAACGGAAAAAGAAACGTTAGATTTTTAACATGTAAAACGGCGCCGGTTTGCTTGAGAAA
Source organism: Rhododendron ferrugineum (assembly GCA_025642025.1). Classification (NCBI taxonomy): domain Eukaryota; kingdom Viridiplantae; phylum Streptophyta; class Magnoliopsida; order Ericales; family Ericaceae; genus Rhododendron; species Rhododendron ferrugineum. The sequence continues at coordinate 9,377,077 of JAOTQK010000005.1, forward strand.
TAAAGACGATTGTTGTGGACCATTAGATCTTCTCATTGGTGTGTCGTCAAGCCTACAGCAAAATCCTCATAAGATCCTCACAGGAATCCTCACAGAGGATCCGAATCCGATTTTATGAGCACAATGAATTGAAGTGAAAACGGTATTTTGTAATTTGGTAGGGAGAATTTCTGCCATTCGTCGTACCTATTTATAATGCAATTTGTATTGTAATTAGGGTTAAAAGAATTTTCATAGAAAACAGAGAGGGATGCGAGAAAAAATTGTTCTCAAAGAGAGAAAAAGAATACTTTTACTCTAATTTTAATTATAGTGGACTGGTGTGACTGTCGTGATTTTTCTCGTATTGAGGTTTTTCACTTATATTTGTGTGTCTTTCTCGTTTCTGTATCATACTCACTTTTTCGTTTGCTTTGCGATTTTTGTGATTTTAGTTTTCAAGATCCACAGGGGCGCTATGAGTTGAACGGGTAGTTCAATTCCTAATAGAAAATCACTCCCCAAATTAAAAATGGGTCATAATTAGCTGAAAAAATGAAAGGAAAATGTTCAATGGCGTACCATTTTCTTGATTTGCCTTAGGTTGAGGCCAACCATTGTGCTGATCATTTGGTAAGGATTGGAACTAAGCAGAATGAAGATCTGGTGGTCTCGGTGAATCAACCTCTCTCGCTTAGGGGGTTCATGATTCGGGATGGCCTCAACCTAAGGCAATTCCTTTACTAGCTAGGAATCTTTGTTGATGTGGTGTAATTTATTTTTATTGATAAAAAATCAGGATCGTTACAGTAACTCTGTAGCTCAATATGTGGCCAAGAGTGTTGCATAGGGATTTGAGGGGTGTTGGTAACCTTTCTTTTTTTGGGTGGGGGCACCTAGGACAAAATTGTAGTTGGTAACTCTGTGGCTCAATATATGGCCAAGAGTGCAGCATAGGGATTTGGGGGTGTAGGTAACCCTTTTTTTTTTTTTTTTTTTTTGGGGGGGGGGGGGGGGGGGGCCTT
>JAOTQK010000005.1:9403061-9414465 GCA_025642025.1 Rhododendron ferrugineum
TATAACAGATTATAGTAACTTTTAGCTAGGGATGGGAATTTCCAACACGACACGAAGTTAGCAGGTTAGGGTCAGCTCGAATATGACACGACACGACAAGATGACACGAAAAGCTAAACAGGTCGGGTTAGGGTTGAGAGAATTCTGACACGGACACGACACGAACACAACACGAGAATTTATGAAAGGACACGATAACCCGACACAAAGTTAGCGGGTTAGGGTCGGCTATTCCTGACACGAAACACGAAAATGACACGACACGATAACACAAAAAGTTAAACAGGTCGGGTTAGGGTTGAGAGAATTCTGACACGACACAAGATGACACGACACGATACGATGCCCACCCCTACTTTTAGCTTCGGGTTCGGGTTCGGGGTCGATTCTTTTTTTATCATTAGCAGCAGTTCTACAGGAAAAATGCACTTGCTAGCAACCATGAATATTAAAGTCCTTACCTTTCGAAACAGTGTCATTCCTAACACAAGTTGTCTAGAATCTAAAAACTCCGATGGCATGGCTATGATTTGACTTACCAAGACTTGGTTCCACATTGTTTAAAATTCCCAGTTTACATCTTTCAGTCAGTTCCCATAGAGATCCAACTTCCATTTTTACTTCTTTCTTATAATTTACTATTATGTTACACAAGTTCTCTCATTTCTCTTGAGCGACCTCTTCTTACACTTTCAACCTCTCATTCCGATGAATTTCAATCACCAAATCAAGCCGGTCATGCAGCTCAACGATTCAGATATGGCCTTACTTATGTTTCCAATTTCTAACTTATATCTTTCCTAAACCCAAAGACATGAAAACACACATTTTCATGACATTAAACAAAATGACCCCTTTTGACAGTAATCATCACAAAATGAAAACGACAAGACTTTACCTATTATCCTTGCAAATGTGCAAGATCTCGACACAGAATGATCAAAGAAATTATACACAAATGCGAACATGAGACAATATCCAACATTTTTTTTTCTATCTGGGATTGAACAAGGATGGAAAAAGACTGTTTGTCTCCACCAGTGAAAAGTAAATAATCCACGTGAAACTAATATCCCAAAATCATCTGTACGACTGATTACTGAGCAAGAAAAACTAAGGTGCGAATGAACAGCCTAACAACAGAACATGATAAAACCGCAACTAAAAAGGCATTACAGTTACTTGGCTACTCATGTTTTCAAGATAAGACCATTTTTTGGTCTCTGATAAACAAAAGGCCACGTCTAATCCTCTCATGATCTTTTCTCCATCAGTTCTGCATAAGGAACCACTATCTCCTGAAACTTTTCTGTAACAATAGAAGTCCACCTCAATTTCAGCAAGATCGATTCACGTTCCCATTGGATAGCTTGATGCACATTCTCAGGCCATTGGTTATAATGCCTCTCTGTATGCAAAAGAAATCTGAAAGAAACATTTTCCTATTGATTCTGATTTATTTATATTATCAATATGGATTCAGTTGGGAAAAGGCCCAGCTTATGTTTACAGTTACTAGAATACACATGACTAGTATTCATGAACATATAAACAATAGTAGAGGGCAAATACTAACCAGAGATATCTGGAAAGCCTGTAATATGGATGCCGGTTCGCTATTGACATGATGATTATGAATTATGAATTCAAGAAACTTTCCAACCATATCCTTGACATCTTCCTGCGCTTACATTCAAAACCACATAATCAGAAAGTATAGGATACAATGTTAAGCATGACACATTGTCAGTCCCTTCTTTCACTTTTAAATCCATGTGCTTTTGTAATATCAAGGCAAAGTATCATGCCCTTTACAAAAATGCTTATATACATTTATCAGGTGGAGATTGAGGGTGTCATAAATGTTATGAAGCCTATAATTTTTAAGCTTGTTTTGTTAGCTTCATAGCATTTATTTGGATAATAAGGTTTTCGAACTTTAGATGCCAGTATGATTCCAGTTGGCTTTCCATGCAGACCTTAGGTGCAATAATGATATTTGGGTTTTTGAACTCTTATAGTAAAAGTACACATACTGTAAGTTTCAGGATTCCACAGAGTGTTGAAATCTCTCGTTTTAGAAAAGCATGAAGACTCCCCTGCACATCACGCACTCCAATCGCTTCCTCAGAATCAACCATGTTAAGTTCAGAACCTCCTGCAGTAAAAGAAAAGCCATCAAGAAAATCCAGAAAGATTAAAACATAGTGTCAGAATAATTGTGCAATCTCCAATAACAATTATCCTTCACTGCAACTTGAGAAGGTTTTGCAAAAATGTGAATGACAACCACAAGATCGGAATACAAAAAACCCTTCCATTTACCTCCCCTATCTCGTGAAAGTTCACCTCCTTCTTTGAGACTGGCTCTTAAAGAGGCTGGATCAGCTTTACTGTTCACCACTTTCTTGCGTTTCTTTCCAACTTCATCAGCTTCGAGTTCTGGTTGCTTTAGCAAGTCCCCAAAATTCTGAACCCTTTTCCTGTTCCTCTGCAACTGGCCAGAAGAATATCTCCACTGAGGATTCCTTCCCTCCAAGAGCTTTGTCCAAAAAAAAGCGGGTTCTCCATCTGGGAGCTGGATTTTTAGCTCACCAAACAGTGAAACATTCTTCCTGTATGTTCCCCCACTGTGTTGAACTTGTATAACGAGAGAGCTGTTTGGATGGTTATTTTCTCGATCTTGAAAAAGTACATTCAAGAACTCCTTGGCTACGTCTTTGAGAATTGATGCTTCGGATTTACTACTTGCACTAGTGGTTGAGATATTACCACCATGGAACTCATCCAACTTATTGAATAAATATGAGCCCCCCCACATGAGCAGCATGTGAATAGTACTCAGACTTAGGCTCTGTATATCAAGAGTCTCATCTCGTGTTGCAAGGACTAAAACATTTTCTTCCACCGTACAAGGTGAATATAACCGGAAAACTTTGATCTGTTCAACAGACGAACTGATTGATACTTTTTGTAGTGCTCTTATATCATTCGTGGGGTTCCAATCACCATTAAAGATGACAACGCTGTCCACAGACGAGAACTTGATGCTATAGTTGCACGCACGATTTTCTAATAAGAACACAAATCTCCCACTACCCTTGTCATTGAACTTGTTTAGAGCAGCTTGTTTCTTCTTCGACGAGAGAAAACCCCCGTCAAGACGTTCATAAGAATCTGGACCAAATCTTTGTCCTATAAAATCTTCCAATATATCTCCAATTGAATCCCTTCCACCAATCGACTGCCATAAAAATTGCACCAATGTCAACCAAAACAGAATGTGTCCTGTGCAGACAACGGTTTCATGTGTGCAAACCCGTGATTTTGCACAAAGAGTGAAGTACATGTATGAGTTGACTAGAGGCATATTAAGGATTACATTCCAAATGTTATATGTTGTATGCAGATGATGTTTCCTCTGTAAAAGGTATTTAAAAAAGCACATAAAGAGGAGTCTTTTTTCCCCTTCTAAGAGCATCCATAATGTAATAATCAAAATTGGATAACAAAAAGTTGCCACATCACATTTTGGTCATCCATTTAAGACATTGCTAAGGTTAGCAATGTAGAGGTCCACAATGTAATAATCAAAATTGGATAACCAAAACTTGCCATATCACATTTTCAAACTACAAAATTCTAAAAACTAAAAACTGTGATAATAATTTGAATAATTTTTGAAAAAAAAAGTTTAAAAAAAAACAAATTTTGGAAAAAAATAGTTTTTAAAAAAGTTTTTGAAAAAAATTAGTTTTTTAAATTTATTTTTGAAAACATTAGAAGGTTTTTGTGTAATGATGAGTGTACTTGATTGAGAAAATGTGGGGTCCACTAAATTTGGTTATTGGCAAAAGGTTGCTAGTTTTGGTTATCCAAGTGCCAAAATTTGGTTAGTTGCTAAGAGGATGCTAGGTTTGATTATTACAATGTGAGCACTTTTTTGAGCAAACATTGCTAACTTTAGCCACCTTTTGGTTTTGATTATTACATTGTCGATGCTCTAATAAGTAATATTTCAGCTCTACGAGTTGACTATGAATATTAAGGATATTCTAATGTTATATGTTGTCTGCAAAAGATATCATCTCAATAAAATATACTAAAAAAGCACATAAAAAAGGAGGTTTTTTTTTCCTAAATAAGTAATATTTCGGCACTACGAGTTGACTAGGAATATTAAGGATGATATTCTAATGTTATATGTTGTCTGCAAAAGATTACCAAAAAAATGCACATAAAAAGAGGAGTTTTTGCTAAAAAATAAATATTAAGAGTAGCACTTGATTGAAAAGAACAAACAATAAGTGGGGAAATAAGTAAATATATGAAATGCAAATCCATTAATAATAGAACTACAAATAGAGAACAAGTAAACGACTGAAAATGCAAAGAAACAAAGACGAACAACTTCGCTATCTAGGTTAAAATGTTAACAAAGATTAAGAGATTGAGATGATGTAGCCCAAAAGAATCTTAAAAATTAAAGGAAAAAACTGAAAAGACTACCTATTGGAGTATGTCAAAACTTTATAGGGGCATAATGATGGCAATTACAGAGCCACATAAATCATAAGAAGTGCAGTTGAGATGAGAATGTTAATGTGAATTTGTGCCAAGACTGAGGAAAAATGAAAAAATAAAACAAAAACTAGCGAAATACATGCTAAGATCATTCAGCGGGTGAGCAATGACTGTGAGACTGTAACAAAGTAACCTAGCAGGCTAGCACTAAATAGTAGGGGTTATATCCGTTGAAGATAAGTTGACAAAAATTAGACTAAGCCAGTTTCGTCACATACAACTTACACCAGTAGATGTGAAGACAAGGAAGAGTCAATAGGACTACTATTAATGGAAATTTAAGAGGGAGGAGAAGATCGAAATTGACATGGTATATTGTGACCAAAAGGATGGAATGGAATACATTAATTGGATATATAGCCTGTAAAATAGCAGACTTGCAAAAGGGATTCATGCAGCTGAAACAAATTGATTATAATAAGTGAGGGCAAACTACTTAACCACCATAATAATGGTTAATCAAGCTAGTGCAAAGCTTAGGAGGCTGTTTGGAACAATGGATAAAATCATAAATAAAGTATCCATTTTTTCCATGGAAGATCAGAACATCTGCATAAGATAACAGTGACCTCCAAAGCATGTGTGCCTCTAAAAGATAAAACTTTGAATGACCCTTGGCACATATACCACGACATTCAGAAAAGCGAGTGCCTAATTGCTATTTGCTTCCAAAAAATGGCCCATAGTGCCTAGGATAAACTTGGCTGGTCCCATGGCCATGGCATTCTAGCACCTGGTAGACACTTTTTCAGGGGTTCCTTTGTTTTATCTTTTCTGAAGACTGGAAAGGTGTTTGTCATTATTGTTGTTTTCTTCTATCCTCTTAATCTTCTGGACTGCTTATCCTCTTTCATTTATCATAGTTTTCTTCTCTTCTCTTCATCTTCTGGACTGCTTATCCTCTTTTATTTCCAATTTACTTCTCCTTTGCAGCTTAATTACACAGAGGATAGTTCCACAAATTTTACGTAAACCAACTCACAAAGGAGATGAAAGTTACAGGACCCCATACCTGGAACAGAATTATGACTCTTAGTCCTCGATCTCGAATGTTTGAGAGTATTGTATCAAGAAGTTGTAACTTGCCACTTGCTTTTATTCCCACACCCAAAAACTCAACCACAGGAAGGTCTTTCGTCAAAACGCCTTGCAAAAGCGGATCCACAAGGTACGGGTGATCACAACTCTATCAGGAGACATCATGCAAGCAACAACTCAAAAAGGTGATCATGGAGAGGCATAGCTAGTCAATAGCGAACAACATAGAATTATAGAACAATTGAAAAATTCGACTGTTTTAATAAAAGGGGAAATTCACACAATTTAACATAACTCAACAGCGACAGAAACTGTTAGAGACTTGATTATTTTTAGCAGAAATGAAGAAGACAAAGAAAATTGTTACAATACAACAGGTGCCACAAATCTACGCAAGAAGGGCTATGTAAGTGCTGCATGCGAACTTGCTGAATACTACTAATTGAATAATATTACTAATCTACATGTATATTAGGAAACCAGGGATGGCAAGTTTCTCCCTCAACATGTGACATAACTTTCATGCCCTCGATCTTTTTTGACCTCTCCTTTTACCCTTACTTTTTTGTCGGACTCGCAACTATACAATATTACTACACTTTACATTATAGAAGTGTGACCCAGGACATTTAACAAGCAGGGGCATGTGGGCCCCAACCTCAAACATAAGATTCAACATCAAGTTTTATATGGCACAAACGGGCCCCATGAAATTTTATTAGTGACCCTTATCAATTATGAATTGATCTTCTCCAGTCCGTTACGGTCCTGTTATGCCCAATTATGGGCCCCTTTCGGACCCACAAATATGAACAGAAGGATCACTGTTTAGAGATGTTCAAGAATGTCGACAAAGACAAAAATCATGTTAATTGGATATCGTCTAATATTTTTTCGGAGCGCATTTATCTTCAAAAGAAAGTTTACAAAACTGGATCGAATTCATTTAAGCCATTTATCTTACGTTGAATACGCTCCGAAATCATATCAAACAATAACTGAACAGCTTTATTTTTGGGACAGCCGATGTTCACAACGAGCTCTAAAAAAATAAACCGTTCCGAATCCGATCATCTCAGTGAGCCCAGAAGAGGCCCACGAATGGGCATAATAGGACTGTCCAGTCCATTAAAGAGGATCCCATTCTATAAATTAATTGTTTATTAGCTTTTAAAAAAATAGCAAGAAATTTAATAGCCGATGATGGAGACAATCAATACTTATGTTAGATCAATTTGTGCCAACTAAAATATTTTACACATTATTGGACAATAGGAGTATGGAAAATATGGTAGAAGGCTAGAAGCCAGTGATATTGTTAGGAGAAAGTTGAAAGTGGTAATGAACAAAAAAAGCACAACAAAATGCTAGATCATTAGGCAAAAAATGTATCAAAATGTGATGGCGGCCACTAACGATGGTAGTGTACGAAATTGACAATTTTGATGTGCAAAGATGATACATATAACAATAATGTTGTGGATTAAAAAAAATCAAGAGTTAGATGGCTTACCTTGGGGGATCATAAAACCAAGTTCTTTGACTGACAACTCATAGACTCAGGAATAAAATTTTGATCTGACTGACTATAATGGTGAGCTTGAGGATCCTCAGGAAGTCAGGACGTTAAGAAGGATATTATTGGGTACTATGTGGGCTTGTTGGGTACTACCTTTGTGACAAGTGGGAATGCAAGAGAGGAGCTGCGCAGGGCTATTACAAAGACTGTTCCTCAGCATCTGAAGAGTTGCTTAACTTCAGCAGTAACTGAGTTAGAAGTCAAACAAGCTTTGGACTCCATTAAAAGGGATAACGCTCCAGATGGTTTTAATTCAGCCTTTTATCATGATATTGGGATATTGTTGGGAAATATTTTACTTATGCTGTTCAATTATTCTTCACCAGTGGTGTTATGTTATGCCTGTTATGCCTAAACAGTGGAACTCTACTTCAATCTCACTTATTCCTAAAACAAAGTCCCCCTCTACTACTAAGGACTTCAGACCTATTGCATGTTGTAATGTCCCATCAAATGTGTTTCCAAGATCTTAGTGCAAAGGATGCAGCCTATTCTATCTCACATTATCAGTCCTTGTCAATCTGCATTAGTTAAGGAGAGCTCCATCACGCAAAATGTGCTTCTTATGTAAAAGTTAGTTAAGAATTACCATAAGGATAGGTCGACAGGCGACAGGGGTGTGCCTAGGTGTGCATTGAAGCTTGAATTGATGAAAGCCAATGATTTTATGGCTTGGTCCTTCATTTTTGATGTTATGAAAGTTATGGATTTTCATAGGCTCTTCATCCGGCGGGTAAGACAGTGTGTCACTAGTGCCATGTTCTCAGTCAACATTAGCGGTGCCTCAGAAGTTTACTTTTCTGGAAAGAGAGGTTAAGGGCAGGGTGATCCTGTTTCTCCTTATTTGTTTCTCTTGGTTATGGAGGCTTTTACTGCTATTATGGGTTTTTAAGAGTCAGGACTGCTGGCTTCTCTTATCATCCATAACGCAAAGAGCTGGACATTACCCATCTCATATTTGCAGATGATGTCTTCATTATATGTGGTGCAGAAAAAGATTCCTTTACGATGATGACAGAGTTCCATCTGTATGCAAGTCTTAAACCAAACTTACAGAAAGTTCTGTGGTGTATGTTGGGTTCCTGAACTGAGAAGACTATTCTGCAGGATATAATGGCTATTCCTGAGGGATCTTTCCCAGTCAAAGTATCTTGGTGTACCATTGATTATTACTAGACTAAAGGCAGACAATTGAAAGGTCCTATCTGAGAAAATTCTTGCCTGAGTTAAATCATGGACTAACAAACTTCTCTCTTTTGGAGGTAGAGCACAACTCATTAATGCAGTTCTCTTTTGTATTGAAGTCTATTGGAGTTCAATGTTACTGATTCCTCAGAAGGTTCTAAATGAAATGGAGAGATCATTGAGGACATTTTTCTGGTCAGGACCTGATCTCAAAACTACCGGTGCAAAAGTGAATTGGGATTCTGCATGTTTACCTGAGGAATGTGGTCTGGGATTTAGGAAGTTGAAGGATTGGAATAGAGCATCGATGACAAGGCATTTATGGGCTGAGTACACTATGGGTGAAATGGGTCCACACCTATATCAGTACAAACCAATGCATTTGGAATTTAAAAGTTCCAAACTCTGCAACTTGGACAGTGAGGAAAATTCTGAACCTAAGGCCTTAGGATACATTCCATTGGGTGGATAATTGGCACCCTATTGGCCCTTTGAACCAAAAGTATTCTGAGCAATTGGGGTTTATCAGAGGCAGATTTCTATCAGCTAAAGTTTCAACCATTCACCAAGGTGTATGTAGATGGCCTACACCTAGGATATCCTTGCTCAAACTCCCTCATCTTTCTTTCCTAATCCTGATGTCTGTGATTCTGTATTGTGGACATTGCATCCCATTGGTAAGTTCAATAAAAAGTCTGCCTGGAATGCATTCAGAACTTCTGCTCCTAAAAGACCAATGGGCTCGTGTTGTGTGGTATACTAACAATGTGCTCAGGTGGGCAATTATAGAGTGGATAGCTGTTCTTCAAAGGCCTTTTTTGGCTAGAGTTTGTATCTATTTTTACAGAAGAATGAGGCCTTTAACTCTGCCTGAGGAAATTGCTTGGACTCAACAGCATGGCAATGGTAAGCAGTTGAAGCACGGAGTGTCAAACTATCAATGGCTGCAGTCATATACCATTTGTGATGGAAAGAAATAGAAGAATCTTTCAAAGTAGTCAGGAAGTCAAGGAGGTTGTTTACAGAACTGAGTTTGAGATTAGAACTTGCATCTCCTCATGGCCAATGAAGAGAACAAATGAGAACAGGCTCCTTTGCACCTACTGGAAAAAATTTCATAAAGTGTTCTCAGGGATGCCTTTTATGCTTTGGTAGGTAGATGCAGAGTTAAGTCTTGTAGTATATGTTAGTGAAGTGTGTCTGTTTCCTATGGTTTGTCTGTTTGTGTGTGGGTTTTCTTGTTTTTCTAGATGTTGAGTCGTTGCTTGTTTCTGGGTGTTGGCTGTATATATTTAAATTAGGAAGGGAAATAATTTAGGTAGCTAGTTTAGGAATCTGTATATTTGATTATGTGTATTTCCTTATTTCAAGATTTTGTTTCCTTAGTTGATAGGTAGCTTGTATTATAAATTGACCTCCAATGGGAGAAGAATAAACATTAAGAAATTCGTTCAACATGGTATCAGAGCGGGTTAAGAAACCCTAATATTTTTTTCTTTTTTTTCTTTTTCTCGTCTCTCATATCAGAAAGCAGAAAACCCTCATACCTTTCTTTCGTTTATCTGAATCTGCTTCTGTTCCAACCCTAAACAGAACTCTAGCCAATGTTGGGGTATCTCTCGTTTCACGACTGTCTCTCACTCGTTGTCTCTCGCAGTCGTTGTCTCTCTCGCTGTTACTGTATCTCTCCATCTCCGCCAACATTCCATGTCCTCGCCAAAGCCTCGTCTACCTCCGACGACCCTCGCCAGAGCTTCTTCCTCCTTCGTCGGACACTTGCAGGACTGTAGCAACTCCGGCGACCAGTTTTTGATGCAGATCTGTGATTCGTTTGCAGCTACTGCTCTCTGTTTGCATCTGAAACCTACTGGGTCTTCTCCGTTTGACTTGAAATCTACTGAGTTGACTCGGAACTTACTGGGTCAGAATATTTGAGGCTGTTCGGAACCCCATCTCTCTGATTCTACACCTTTGAAGTATCTCTAATCCTATTTATCTTTGGTTGTCTTCCTTTTTACATCATGGGTGATAAAAACAAGGAAAACAAGGAAAAATCAGGAGGATCATCAGACATAAAGGATGCTATTCGGCATAATTTTTATAATCGGACTCTCACTACTAAACTAAATGGATCCAACTATCTCCCATGGTCTCGGGCTGTATCTGCTTCTCTCCGCACGAGTGAGGAGACCTCTTTTATTACAGATCCACCATCTTCTGATCCCACTTGGGGCACACACGATGCCCATATTATGACTTTATTATGGAACAGCCTGAAACCTGATATTTTTAATAATGTGGCTTGCTTAGAGACTTCCAAAGCCATTTCGGATACTCTTCGCATATTATATTCCTTCAATCAGAATCTCTCTCGTATCTATCAGATTTATCAAAACATTTTCTCCCTTCAACAAGGAGAAGGCCCGGTGGAGGAATATTTTTCAAAATTGAAAGGTATGTGGGATGAGTTAAACATCTATCAACCCTTAACCATAGATCTGGCGACTCAGCAAAAATACAGGAATGAGTTTCAGGTTGCTAAGTTTCTCTCTGGTCTCAAATCAGATCTTGCTCCAATTAGCTCCAATATATTATCTGGCCAGGATATTCCTTCTATTGGTGAAGCCTTTGCTCGAGTTCGTAGGGCAGCCACTCATCATTCTGCTCCAGAGAGTACTCCTCGCTCTGCTATTGCTGCTCCTAGTGCTTGCTATATCCCATCCTCTGGGAACTCTGGGAGTTATAACTGCGGTCATACTGGTTCTTCTGACCGTGGTGGCCGTCGCGGTGGTCGCGGTACTAAGAAGTGCACTCACTGTAATCGCACTAATCATACTGTTGACTTCTGTTGGAAACTTCATGGCAAACCTGCATGGGCTAATCAAGCTATGGTTGAGGGGGAGCCATCTGAGTCTGTTCCGTCAGATCAGATCACTATTTCTAAATCTGAGTATGATTCTATGATCCAACGAGCACATGCATCTTCTTCCTCCACTGCCAATGTTGTCTATTCAGGTA
>JAOTQK010000005.1:9414565-9432255 GCA_025642025.1 Rhododendron ferrugineum
TCATATGGAGGCAGCCATTCGTATCCTGAAGTATCTTAAAAATGCTCCAGGACGTGGACTTCTTTATCGATCATTTGGTCATCTTCGCATCGAGGGATATACCGATGCTGATCTCCTGCAGACCGTCGATCCACCACCGGCTTTTGTACTTTTATTGGTGGTAACCTCGTTACTTGGAAAAGTAAAAAGCAGTCAGTTGTTGCTCGTTCTAGTGCTGAGGCTGAGTATTGAGCAATGGCGCAAACATGTGAACTCACATGGCTACGCACTCTTATACTTGAATTCGGGATTCCAGTACATGATCCTACTCCTCTCTATTGTGATAATCAGGTTGCTATTCATATAGCTAACAATCCAGTATTTCATGAGCGAACTAAACACATTGAGGTTGACTGTCACTTCATTCGAGCAAAAGTGGAGTCTAAGGAGATTACTACTCCTTTCGTTCCTTTGGGGTCTCAACTCGCAGATATTTTCACCAAAGCTCTTCCCAAAGCTGCCATTGATTCTATATGTTGCAAGCTGGTGTACATGATATATACTCTCCAGCTTGAGGGGGAGTGTTGGCTGTATACATTTAAATTAGGAAGGAAAATAATTTAGGTAGCTAGTTTAGGAATCTGTATATTTGATTATGTGTATTTCCTTGTTACAAGATTTTGTTTCCTTAGTTGATAGGTAGCTTGTGTTATAAATTGACCTCCAATGGGAGAAGAATAAACATTAAGAAATTCGTTCAACACTGGGGTATGCCCCTTTCCTCCTATAAGGAGTTGGTTTAATAAAATTAAGTCACCAAAAACAAATATGGTGTGGATATATAATTAACTATGATCACATGATTTCTAATTACAATCTGTTAGCATGATCATGTGCATGAGACTTTTCATAAAGGTATTGATTGACTACAACAAATATGACGACCAACGTTGAGCAAGATAGTATACGTAAAAGAAGGAACAACCGAGCATAGATGAAATTCCAATACAAATCTTATTTTATGATGCACATAGGGAAGAAAGATAATCTAACAACATATAGATCACATGCAGTTCAATAAAAGAAACATATAGATCACACACACAGGTAACTGATGCTACAAGTACATCAAACCATACCTTCCGCGTCGAAATAAGAATACTATGAAGGGTCCCAAAAGGATCTTTCTTCAAAAGAGAGCGCAGTGATGCATAATTTGAATGTAGTGTAGCGCAATATTGCTCAAGTTGGACATTGGATATCTGAACTGGAACCCAATACTCTAGAAATCTAGAAAAGTCTGGCTTGCAGTCATACACAATAAACCTTGACAACCTCTCCTTCAATTTACCAAAATTATTATCTAAGTCATTTTCCTGGTCATCACTGGTATCCAAATCACTGGGAGATTCAAGCAACGACAGCAGATTAAGGTTTTCAGCTCTGCAATCCTGCATATTCCAGTAGTATTGCTAGTGATAAGCTGTGTTAAATTATCTAGACAATGTGTGAAATATAGTAACTGTACCTTTAATTGGTCATTGTAAAGGAGAAACCTGACTTCAGTTGATAGCATTTTGATGTGTTCAAAATGTTTAGATATCGCAGAGCACTGGCACTCATCAACAATGATTGCTTCCCATCTAAGGCACTCTAACATTTCAAAATCCTGCTGACCAGTATGTAAAGAGGTTGAGTTAGTAACTGGCCAAATGTAAATGTACAACCTCTAAATGAGCCAGTCATACATCTTTTCCTGAATGAACTCAAAGAAAATGGAATACACTAAGCGTGAAAGAATGTCAAGAATGCATTTGATGTCAATTTCGTCAACAAGTATTAGTGTGCTTGTTGAATAGCTTGACATACATTGTAGGTTATTTCCTAACAGCTTAAACTTTTGAGACAATGGGTAGCTTAACGAGATATCAGAGCTCAAGTCAGGAGAGAAGGTTTTGGGTTCAAGTTTCTTCGCTTGCAGTGTGTCTCCATTTGCATTCTGCTTCTCCATCTTGTATTTTGTTTCCCACTATCTCTTCATCTTTGCATCTCCACATGCAAGACGGGGTAGCATGTGAGGGAGGGTGATGAATAATAGCTTGATATCCATTGTTGGCCCCATTTCCTACCAGCTTATGCTTTTGGGACAGATGGTAACTTAATAGTATTAACCAAATGCATATGTTCATAGTTGAAACGAGATATAAGAATGTACAACTTAAATACCTGGGCATGAGATGTCCAGAGATTCTCCTACTTCTATGTTTGGACATGGAGGAGAATATCTTTTAGGAAGGAGGTTTCATTGCTGTTCTGATGTTTACATTCACTAAGCACGAAATGTCCTTGAACAATTGTAACTGTGGAAGGCAAATCTATAGTATGTGGAATCAAATTCCAAAACTATTACAATTGACATTCCCATAATCAACCTTGAGCCATCAAGGCCACACTAAGGCGCTTAATGTAATGACCTTGGTGCAACATTTCTTTGAGGCAGGGTGCCTTAAGAAAAGCTCAATGCGTCATCTATTACCGAGGTCAATTAAGAGATTTTTTTAGATCTATTGGCTTGTGGTGTGTTACATGTAAATGATATGGCCAAAATGTTGAGTTTGCCATTGAAGAGGGTTGTGTGTACTTTGTGTCTGAATGCCTTTACGGTGAGACAGATTCTGCATATGGTCCTCGGTAAAAATTCAATGCGAGGATGCAAGACTCTGCGGTGGCAAAAAGGAGTAAGTTGTAAACTTCAAATTGAGAAAACATATGGTACGAACTTTTCGAGAGTGTAAATAAGTAATTATGATCCTAATGCTTACATCCCTTTTGTGGGTTGGGCTAGTGGGCATTAGCATGAACGGTAGCACCCAAAAGCTTGATATGGAACTTATGGAGGGAGATAGAAAGTGGCGAACTTTGTGAGGATGTGGAGACAACAGTACATAGGCTTCATGTGTACTTTATATTCTGAGTTTGAGATCAAAAGATGTCTTCGTAAATCTTCTTTTCATTGTATGGAAATTATGACGGGCTTGAATTTCGGCGGAAATCAATACAAGAGGATGTGCCACTCTTTTGGTGTTGTGTTGGATGTAAATTTATTACAAACAAAAAGTACCTCGACAAGTGCTTCTATAGGGGATAAAAGTACTTGGAACATTATGCAACCGCCTTCCTCATAGAACTCACATGTCCGGATAATTCTTCGGCTATCTTCTTTTCCACTGTAAACGACGACATCAATAGACGAATCCAACCGCGAGAACTCAGCTTCCCATAGGGAAAGAGCACTGGAATCTGAGATAACGAGGAAAGGATGACTAATGTTGGACGCCAACGAACCAATAAATAAGATCATCTTCTGCACTCTCTCCTGCCAATAAAATATCCATCATGTTACACAATGCATCAGTAGTCGGTTATAACATGACACCTTGACATGGTGCAAGAAATCAAAGTACATATAGGTTACCAACTTGCAAAAAGCTGTCATTAGTCAAAGATCACCTTAGCACATCTATACACACCCATAATTAGCCAAAACACTGTTTTTCAAATGACACAATAAAACATAGTTGCATATGTGAAAGATCGAGAGAAGAACGAATATTGCACAAGTGAAAGAGCAAAACATAAGCAGCCGCAAGAATATAAAGCAACACAGATATGAAACAGTCATAAGTCTGAAGAATAAAGAAGGGCAAACAAATTTGACCATTCAAATATGCAAAAGAAAATGAGAAGAACAACTCCAATTCTACAGATCAATTATTTCCAGCAAATTGTAGCAGAGGTAATATTAGGTAGTATATTTTCTGTTAGCAACCAGAAATACCATTGGAGGTTAAGAAAAGAGAGATAGTGCAAAGAGACAAAGGAGAAATAAGAAGTTAACCCAAACATGAGAATAAAAAGAAGAAAAAAAAAAAAAGCAGCAGCAAAACTACAATAGAAAGACCACTATTACTCCTAATTAGAAAGAAATAACAAAAAAAAAGACCTCCTTTTATTGGGTGCAGACGACGACGACTAAAAGAAAGCCAAATGACATATCATCCCCTACAAGTTTTTAGAGTCAGCAGATTTGCCTTTAACACTTCTTGCATTCCTTTCTAACCGAATTACCCACAGTGCCACACTATTTGCACTAATCTAATGGCCTGAGGCTTTGTATTCGAACCAAAGCCTCCAAAGTCAGGTACGCAATTGACATAAGAAAAAGGAATCAACCAATCAATCTCTAACGAAAATCTCCATCACAATCCCATAGCTACCAGTCAGACAAATCTACAGGTGACACATCACTGTGAATCAATAAAGGAATTAGATCTCCTTTGCAATGTATTGTTGATATTAAGTTTCTTATGAGATAAGTGATAATAATCTAATAATAATTTTGTAGCAGCATTAAACTCATAGACAAATAGAGGAAAGATTTAAAACTGCTCTTATTGCATCACCTGGTCATCAAACAAAACAGCATTCCGGCCTTTATGCCAATGCTCACGCAGCTTGTTAACAGTAAAGGTTAGTTGGTTACAATCAGTTCCAGGTAAGACTCCAGCCGGTAGCTTTGAAACTTTGACAAGGGGTCCCTTCTTCTTCTGCAGTACAGTTGGTGTAACTATAAACCAGAACAACCACAATATCACCATAATCAAAATAAAATGAGTGCCATTGTTTATATAAAGAAGACAAAGACACACATTGGCCTAACTATAAGATCAATGGAAGTGGACTGTATCAAACGATGTTCATGTGATCAATAACAGTAGAAGTGAGTGTGCATATGATATACACAAGCTGATACAGATCCTAGGAAACACAACACTATTGCCAAATTCAGTAAGAGTGGGCTCACATCCTAGAATAGGTGCATCATGGGTGGCCAATCCCCATCCTTTTCAAGTGGTGGACAAGAAAACAACTCCAGCACCAATAGAACGTTGTAGGATGAAGCAAAAATGGGTCCCAGCTAAAATAGAGTAAAGGTACCAAAAAAATATACAGTGCATGCCAAGCCACCTTATCTAGTAAGAGGAAGAAGTAACTGGACACAATACCTTGAAGAAACATACAAACGAGAAAATAAATTAATAGCATATTCTGACTCTGAAGCCACCTTATCTATTAGAGAGGAAGAAGTAGCTCTCTTTGCCCTCTGATGACGATTTTCATACTTGCGCATTAGGCTCTGAGCTAGAGGTGACTGCAGAAAAGCAGCACTTTCCAACTCCCATGTAGCATACTCATAGTCAAGACCGCACCATTTAACAAGCCATTCACAGTGGCAATGCGGAGTATCACCATTAGGCTCAATTTGATTCTCCTCTTGTTGCTTGGGAGAGCTTAATAATCTTTTCTTCAGCAAACGATGCGGCATTTTCCACTCTTCCCTCCACTTCGCAACCTATAGATCAGAAGACTGGTTACAGCAACATCCTGAACTTGGTTATAAGGAAGCAAATGCACTTCTTGTTTGGACTAAGGACCAAACCAAGAAAAGGCATATCATCCACAATATCTGTAAGAGTTAATGAACCTTGTTATTTTCATTAAACTTTGAGACAAGCAACGGAGCTTCCAGAACCAATTGTCTTTCTGGTACCCAACCGTTGTGAATATGGGCAAGACCTTTGTATTTAACAAAATATTGATTCTGCTTTTGTAATCCTGTCACCAAACAACAAACTACCGTAAGAAAATCACAAAACAAGAACCATCCATACAAAGGAAATAGATATGTAGTGGACAAAAGCAAAGAATTCACAGCATTAGCAGGTTATCTTGATGACGCAATTGAACATACTAGTACCATATTCAGTATCTTGCACCTCTACTTCTCTAGCATCCCAAATTGACTCTACTCCTTCAGACACTGAATGGACACCAGATTCTATCTTCTTCTGCACACATGAGAGACAGTGCCATACTGTAGGGACATCATCCAATGGAAGATCTAAACAGGAGGGATGGTAACTTTTCTTGCAGCCCTTTCCATCACAGCACCTGAGATTATATGAAAAGTTGTGAATAGACATCAAAATGACGAAGTAAAGAAAGATAAGTGCAACTTTAGACTCCAAAATTACAGATTAAACTATGTCACAAGAACTTTATTGCCAAAGAAACTTTCTATATTCTAGACACGTACTAGACAACCATACAGCAAAGTGAAGAAACAATTGAATTGGAAGGGACGTGTTGAATGAGACGTGATGACCACTGGCCTCAAATGAGTACGGAATCAGCTATCACATTCCTTCCGATAAGAATCTTATCAGAACTCCTAAGCAGACTAAATAACAATTAGTCTATCCACAGAGACAATACACACAGATCAGGAACAGATTGCTGATGTGGCCAAAAAAGGGGACCCACAACTCTCTCTCTCTTCTAAAACCTGTCCAACTAATATTCTCACCAACTATCCCCCAAAGTTGAAAACCGGAGGAAGAATCAAGAAAGAGACTAACCCCATATTTACGCATCTTACTTCGCCGCCAAACTCAACCCCTGCCCGGCGTTGTCTCCGGCATCTGTAAGACTTTGCCCCACTAAAAAAAAACATCCTTTCTCCCCTTCTCCACCTTTCCCCATCTCTCTCAAGCTTCCAACTACCCCAAATGTATTTCACAAAAGTAAATCTTAAAAGAAGATACTGTTTACTGGGGTATCTTAGTGTTCAACTATAACAAAAGTTCAGCTATCTTTTGACTAACCGGCCCTAGAATAGGGGGTTTGGTTTTATCTTCTTGCACAGTCATCGGAGCTCGGAAAATTACCGCGGCCGGCGACGGCAAAGTTGAAGAGCCACAGTAACTGTAAAAGCCAAAACACTGCTCTGCTTCTTGAGGAAGGAGGATTACTCAGAAACAATCGTCGGTTCCAAACCCAAGACCCAAATTAAAAATGGCCGGGGGAGGGGGTAAGGGAGGGGGGGGTTGATTTTTGGGTCGGTTATGAAGAAAACATGAAATAGGAGGCAAAAGTGGGTTTGTATAAAGCAATTTGGAAATGGGTTTGGTTTTGCTTGTGATAATAGTAGGGGCATGATATTGGGCTAGGAGTAGATGAGAGAGAAAATGGAGGGAAGTCTCGTGATGTGGAGACTTGTAGAAGATGGGAAGAGATTATTGGGCTAGAAGTTGATGAGAGAGAAAATGGAGGTTTTTTAGTAGTATGGGAGAAGACGCCGGAGCAGGGGTTGAGTTTGGCGGTGAAATAAGTGGGTAGTCTCCTTCTTCCCCCCTGTTTTGGGAGAAAGGAGGTGGGAATATATTGGGCCAGCTTTTAGAAGAGAGAGAGAGAGAGTTGTGGGTCCCCTTTTTTTTCCACATCAGCGATCTGTTCGTGATCTGTGTATATTCCTCCAACTCCCAATCTTGTACACCGCCACATCCCATCTGCCGCCAGATGAAATATTGAAGGGTAAGCATCTCGCAATCTAACATCTCCACACCAAATATGCTACCAAAACTTCACCCTCTTCCCTGCCCCCACCTTCATACTAATATGCCTAGGAAACACACCCCATCCTCTCCCAATACCCTTCCAAAGACCCATCCCATGCAGCAATTACGCAACAAGCGAGGACCACTCACCCCAACATTCCCCATGCCTCGCACAAACAACTTTCCTCCACCATCTATTCCTTTCATAGGCAAACCTCCACAACCATTTCCCTAATAAGCTTTGATTGAAAATAGCTAGCTTTCTCACTCCTAAACCCCCTTCACGAATCGGAGTACAAACTGTATCCCAATCCACAAGATGGTACGTAAACTCCTCCCGGAAACCACCCCAAAGGAAATCTCTTTGCAGCTTCCCTAACCTATTGGCCACCGAAATAGGGCTAGTGTGACAGCCCCTAGCTACCCCTCCACCACAAGGCACATGGAATTTGCATTATTGAACCCCCTCCCACTCACTTTCCCCCCTACAAACCCACCCAGCGACCTCGCCGCCCTCACACCCCCAAATGCCTGACCACTACTGCCAATCCCTGGACTGCTCATATCCACCCTTGGACCCTCAGAAGTCAGACCAAACTGGTAACATATATCTCCAACCCCCCTACCCTAATACAATCTTGGCCGGAATCCGTCTACCATTACCCTTCACTTTGATACGAACCCACCGCAGCTCCCCCTTCATCACCTCCTCATGCACCTCCAAATAACCACCACCGCATTTGTCCCTTTTACCCCACGTCTTATCTTAACTTGTATTTCAAATCAAGACGTATAATTTTCATTTGCATAACATTCTACAAGTGATGGAGTTTCACACAAACCCTTTCCATCCTATCAAATTATTAGTACAGCTATTCAGTTATAATTTTCATTTGTATAATAACTACAAGTAAACTAGTTTTTAACGAATTATTTAGCTTTGAATATTTATTATACATGACGTAAGAATGTTTCTTTTCAGAACAAACATTCTTTATTACAAATTTCAGATATATTAAATATTAACCAATAGAGGTTCGACTGCATACAAACTAAAAGACATTAAAAAGAACAAAGAAAAGGTTTACCCACATGAGCTTTCCGCCAAGCTTGCAGATAACACACATATTCTGGTGACCATCAATTTGCACAGAAGGAGACTCTTCTTGAGCCGTGCCATCATTTTCCTCAACCGATCTTTGAACATTGGCTTCAAGTTCCCCACTATCCTAATCCAATGCATTAAAATAACAAAACCATTTAATTGTGTATCAAACATAGACACATTTATTACATGATAAATCACACATCTCGGAAAAACGTAGCAAGTCCTAACACTTGGTATAAGTGACTGCA
Source organism: Rhododendron ferrugineum (assembly GCA_025642025.1). NCBI lineage: Eukaryota > Viridiplantae > Streptophyta > Magnoliopsida > Ericales > Ericaceae > Rhododendron > Rhododendron ferrugineum. The sequence goes on from JAOTQK010000005.1 coordinate 9,423,358, forward strand.
AACCAAATTTGAAGTAACTGGCCTGTATGATAGGATAATACAAATGACAGAATGCTATATTCCATAAATATCAGAATCTCTAGCATAATCTTAGAAATATATAAAAGAACAGAAATTAGAAGAAGAGAAACAAAGATAAGCTACTGTCCAAGTATGTTTCTATCTATATGAGCACTTGAATACTTACAGAAATTGTCAACTTTTAAGTTAGAGACCCAATCAACTAACATTCGACTGCGATGATATCTGCTAAATGGAATCTCTGCAACTACCTGCTTCAGAACTAGAATGCCGAGAACACCAATAAACTGAAATGAAGATGGAAGATTTCTCTTTTATCCTTTCAATCAAGCAATAATCCTACTCCTACCAGTCGCCATGATAAGTTCGCCACCAACTTTGTCTACATAGCAATGATTCGCACCAGGTAACAAGAAAGGAAAATACAGTTGCATGATTGAACCAAGACTGCAGTGGTTGCCCAAGCATGTCAAAAAAATACATTGTTGAGCCAAGACTGCCAGTGGTTGCACAAGCTTGTCAAACAAATGTAACGACCAAAAAGAAAAGGCTGAGATGGTCTAAAAAAAGATGGTCTCGTTACTCTCACAAAGCTAGCTCAAACTTAATCCTGTCAGCAGATCTCTATCCAAACACTACGACCTTGTTCGGTTTGGGTTTCAAGTAAGGCTTTTGAGAGTAATGAGCGGAGAGAGAGATAGAGAAAATATATTGGGGACCGTGCGCAGGGGTTTTGAGACCCAAAACGAACAAGCAATCTTAGTTCAAAAGGACATATTCTTTGAGGATGAGGCGATTCACCCGAAGAATTTTTCCCAATAAGCCACCTTAAAATGTCACTTATTGAACAACAATACTTCATGATGTCAAAGGAGCAAGCAGGTTAAAAGATCAGAACGTTGTGTTCCAGAAAAGCAAACCAACCTTAAGAACAGGAGAGCAATGTAGGCCATTGTTCAAAGCCACATCAAGGCAAAGCTCCGGCTCTGGTGAATCATTTTCTACCCTGAAAGATAAGAATGACAGATGAATTTACCTTACCTTAGTGCTGGATATGATTGTATCCAAATCAATATAAACCTAAAGGACCTCCACAAGTCAAACGACAAACCAAAAATTGAACGTAGCATGCAAACCCTAGCATTAAATCCGCATTCATGACAACAATATAAACACCATGAAGGCATAATCAACGTCCACGAATGGACAAGAGTTCAACCAAAATACTAGCACCATTATTACTTTGCATGGGAAAGCAACATTCTTCAGAAGATACCTCCTACGTATACTGAACCCAACGAGGAACAGATTATGTGCATAATGTTCGTTATTCAGCAGAACACCATGGCCTATATGTCCTACTATAATCTAATATTAGACAACGACATCAAGACTTCTGGATAACGTAAGTGGTATAAAAATACCAAGTTCGAAGTGTTTTAAAAGGAGCGCACCTAGGCGCTGAGGCGAGCTTCGTATGGTTAAGGCGAAGCGCAGAACCCATAGGCGCAGATTAGGCGTTGAGGCACACGCCTAGGCACTGAGGCTGAGGCGAGGGCATATTGTATTTTTTACTGAAAATGCATCCTAACACTTCATCTGAGGGTTCAAACATGTTCTAACACACCCGATTTGATCGTTAACCCTAAAAACGTGAAACCTGCTTTCTGCCGAGCAAAAAAAAAAAAAAAACACTTAGATGAGGCTCCAGGGGACCTTAGCGCCTCGGTGCGCCTATCGCCATTTAAAACACTGGTTCCAACTCCCACGTTTTATGGCAAGACATAATAATTCTCATATCCAAGTAGTAATAAACATTACAAATACTTGCAGACACATCTTTTGTGTTTCCTATCAGTTACCTGGTCTATCGACATATTTAGTAATACTCATAGGAAGAAAGTAGAGATTAGTATTCACATTAGCATCTGCGTAGGTGCATTGCTGTCATAAGCGAACTCGACTACCGCAAAATACTTTGTTAAATCATCCAACTCAAATCCAATTAACATGAATAGAGGCGCCACTGAGGGTCATATTATATATTAGTTTCAAGTGGATAGAGACATCACCCATGAATAGAGATGCCGCCAATGTTGAACAAGCTCTAACACTCTCCCGCACGTGCGAACCTTGACTCGCACGTGGAGTGGTCATCCCCGGTCAGTTATGCATAGAGAGATCATACATAACAAAGGTAACATAGACCACTACAAAAGAATGTACAATTACGACACAAACACAGGGCTATCATGAGTGGCTCATATACTAGTTTTGGAGGTAATAATTTACAATGTAAGACAAGCTCTAACCTACTCCACCTCCAGAGTTCATAAAGAGAATCGGTATGGAAATGGAGGAATACAGAATATGGCATTAACACTCCAGGCACAAGATTTAGATAGGTAGGAACATGCGCACAAAAGCTCAACCATTCCAATATAGTGGGAAGTTTACATGAGTGATCTTGGGTATATACTATATAAGTAGGAGCAGTGGTCACAAATGGCTTCCTTTTCGCTAGCCCTCTTCGTTGAGTCTAAATGGTTGTTACTTATGGTATTAGAGCTACCCCATGCACATGACCATGTGATTGAATTGTAAAGGTACGAGCTTGTACCTAACTGTCCTATTATGAAAGTTCCATGACAGTTGTAGATTTACGCTTAGGAACAATGAACCCTCCCTCCCTACCTCACTCCCTCCGTACCCCATGCACGTGACCATGAGATTGAATTGGAGCCTTTGCAGAGATGCAAGGGCCTAAACGTAGGAGCTTGTACCTAACCTTCCAATTATGAAAGTTCCACGACAGTGGTAGATTAAAACGTAGGATCAATGATCTCTATCTCTCTCCTTGGGGGATTAAGAGCCACCAGCCACTGCAGCCTCCAGTGCTTGTGACGCATGGTTCACCAATGAGGGCATATCAACAATTTGATAAGCTTTCGTGCATCCTACATCGGCATTAAGCTTCCAAGAGCCACGTTCTAAGCAAAAGATATAACATTAAGAGGCACACTTGCTCCCCAAACCATCCTATGAGGAGAAAAGAGACGGGACATTAACATCATTAATAAACGTTTCAAAATAGGATTTGCAAGAGAAAACACCACATCATTGAAGATGTACATCCTTCAGTCACTAACACCATTACAAAAGCAAAATCCTCAAGAAGAGATAACAAGAAACACAATCAAGAGCCTCTCGATCATAAACTTTTCTGAAAAAATCATAACTCCAAGAAATATAGACAAGGAATGGGAGAAAACAAAATGAGAGAGATTGAGGCTTTAGGAACCTCAAGAAATAAAAAAAAAACGAGGAAAAAACCGAATAAAGGGCACCACGTCCCTTCACACATCTACCCAAAAATAAACTGTCTCCCCCTGATTACCCGCATTGAATTGCAAGACTATCAGAAAGAATATGGTCTTCATATAAACCACGGCCTTAAACTTTGTCCTTGCGTCAACTTTGTGTAGCAAGGACACGACACTCTCCAGACACCTTTTGGACACGCCTAAATATTGTCGAACTTGTTCATTTATTTATTTAGCTCGGACACGTCTAGACACTCTAGGGCACGTTGGGGACACTCTTAGATCATGTTAAGGATACATTAAGGGCTAAGATGCAACTTTTGAAACTTATCCCGCAGTCAAAATTCTATGGATATTTAGTTCGTGAACACTTATATAGTGTTTGTTGACATGTATACTCATAATGTTAATACTGTTTGAGGTTTTTCCTGTAGTTTGATAGAAAAATTATTTTCCATCTTCTCTATGAATTCATAAGATAACCTCTATTATACAAATGCATATTTTTCTACTCAAGTCTTACCGTGTCCAAAACATGTGCATGTCCTAAGTTTTTTACAGAATAATGTGACCACGTATCCATGTCGTGTCGTGTTGTGTCGTTTCCGTATCCCGTGTCCGTAGCCATGCTTCTTAGTTTGCGTAAAGGTTGGTTAATTATACCTAATTACCTTTGCAAGTGTTGTAAGTTTGACGAGTCACTAAATGATTGTACTGCAAACTATTTTGCAGAGAGTAGAGGGGACTGATTTTTTTCCGTTTTGGACTTATGTGCGTCAATCTGACTTCAATGCTCCACCGTTCAACCTACACAAATACCATTGAGGCTGTATACGTAGAGAAGACAGTAAGAACATCATTAATGGTTTTCAATCAATATCGTTTTCATGTGAAGGCAGAGCCTTTGTGAACACGTGGCCTTCTAAAGTGAACAACATCGATAACTTACAAACACAACTGAGTTCTCCTTTGAAATGCTGTAATCTCATCCTAATGCTAATTCTTTTAGATTGGGCTGTTCATTCTTGTTTTTAACTATAGTGGGTACTAGTGCTTGTATAGTTGCTTATTGTAATGGAACTAAATAATTTACACACATAAAAAATGTAAAAAAAATAAATGCAAAAACCGACTAATCTCTTAGCGCCGATTAATCAGCCTAGGCGCTAGGCAACACCTCCCCCCGCGCGGCCAGACAAGCACCTGGCAACTTTAGAACATTGTGCATGCCCTTACAAATGTGAAATAACTCAAGGTTTAGCATTTAGTGACGGACTTTGCATGGTTTGCTACGTAAACATTCAAGTAAGAAGTCACTTCACAATCCAAGTGCCTCCAGGCTAAAAAAAAAAAAAAGAGGGATGATAAAGTACCTTTGCCTTTTGAGTCTTTGACCACTCTTGGAGGGATTTAAACTTTCTTCAGCTGAAGAATAACAAGGTTCTTCCCTAGAACTACACAGTTTGCTTGAGCATGAAACTTCTACTTCACCGTCATTTCCTACTGCTTCTGCCTCAGAATTTTTTAAAGTAGAATCTCTACCTTGTTCAGAAGTTTCCTCAGTGCATTCGCAGCACTCAGTACCACCCTCTCCATCTCCCAGTTGCTTGGAAACACAACTACCACAACAGCTAGTGTCATCTGGTGACAATTTATCTGGCCTTTCCAGTTCCTCAACTACATCTGCCACACAAAAAGAGAGCAACACCACTTCATACCAGATAAGGTTACAGAAGAAAGATTAAGGAAACTGGGACAATAGAGATCAACAAAACTAAGAATACGCATACAACTATCTGCCAATATAAAATTAGGAATTGGACAAAATGAACAACGATCCTGCCACTCTTAAAAGAACCGGGGAGTGTGAACACCTCTTGGTGTTTCATTTTCCACTTCATGCCCTCCATTTTTTATTTTAATAAGTACTTCATTCCTCCAAATTTGAAACCTTTTAATAGAGTAGAGTTGAATTCAAACCAAGATAACATGATATTGAACGTGAACAATGTAAAACAGTGTATAGTTAAATAGAACGGAAAGAGGGGGCATGAGAGAACAACTTGGTACCTGGCACAGTGTCTCTTCTTCGTTGCGGCTTAAAAAAGGTTCTCAATGTACGAGCATCCATTTTCTTCCTTTTCACACCAACAGGATTTGGATCTTTTTTTTCTATTCCGTTATCTTCCCTACCTTCCAGTGTCAACCATTTCACACTCTTCTCTATTTTTAACTTATTGCTTTTAACATCCGATGAACGAGAACCCTTCTCAATCTCCTTCGTACCGGATGAGCTAGCTGATTGATGTTTCTTAAACCTATCAGAACTCCGATGCTTCTTAAACCTATCAGACCTCCTCAAAGGACTAGAAATATTATGTTTATCAACTATCTCAGATTTCCTCTTAACGGGAGGTGTTCTTGGAGTCATGCTCTCAAGCCGCTCAGACTTCCTTGTAGTTGAAGGGCTTGTGGTTATTTGTTCCCGAGATGGTGTCCCCCTTGTCGATCTTCTTAAACCAGAGGTGCCTGCAGTTTCAACAACGGCCTTCTTTCTTGAACTAGTACTCTCATCATCCTTACTTCTGCGAGTGGACCGTGTGTCATTTGCCATCCCTTAAGAATTGCAGCGAGCAATCAAAGCTCTCCTCCCTGATAACAGCAGCAAAGTAATATGTTCAGTTACCAGGTAAGCCACATAAGAAACCATAAAAGAAAGTAATCGCGAAGAATCACAAAACAGAAACCCTTAGGCTGTGTTTGTTTCTCACAAATTCAAAATCAAGACACAGGATGACCTTTCAGCTGGGTTTTCAGATCAAACGCCACAATGCCGGGTTGTTTGGGTTCGCTTCAAGTCCCCAAGTTTATGCTTTTTCAAGCACCAAATCTGCTGTGTTAGGCTTCCTAAATTTGATTAATAAAACAACTTATTTTAGTTTAACCCACACTGTTCTCAAAAGAGCGCACAGAATTCATTCAGCACTGTGTTGAATTATCATCTAAAGAGCGCACAGAACTTCGTCGCTTCACACATGCAGAATCTTTAATCATCAGTTATACAAAAGAAAGCATCTGTTTACTAATCAATGTGCATCACCACCAGTCATTCAGGACTCAACTCCGACACCGAGAGCCAACTTATTTAATCACAAAAACCCAGAAGAAGAAAAAAACGCAGAAAAACCCTAAATTTGGGCCTCCAAGACAACAATGTCGGCGGAGACAAGAAAGACTGGCAAGTGCTTCGAACCAGAAACCCTAATTTAAATCTTGAATCGGTGAAAACATAGAAGAAGCAGAGGTTTTTTCGGTTGCATGCGGACTCACCGGGAGAGAGAAGATTGCTCTCGAAGTGAAGACTTACGGTCTCTCGAAGCTGGGGTTTTTCAGAGGGGGCGGAGCCAACACGAGAGACTCATGTACCAGTGTACCACGAAACGCAAGATGGAATGGAATGGAGATCTACGGTCCATTAACTAGAGAGCGAAGTGTCAGAAATTTATTATGGGAACGAACGGACAAGATGATGCCTGTGTTCAGTTGCAATTTATATTTAGTTTTAGTTTTGTTTTTCAATCATTACTCTATATATATTTTTCTCCAATCATTACGCTATATCTTTAATTATTAATTTCATTTCTCTCTCTAATCATTACCCTTCTCTCCAATCATTATCTTATTTCTCTTTCTACCCACTACTAAAACTAAACTAAATTAAACTACGAACCAAACAAAGCCGATATCGTCCCCGTTTCCCCTGAACAAACTTTGCTTGCACTACTACAATTTATTATTGACTTTTTATGAAGTTGTTTATACTAAATTGAAACTCGTTGGTAAGTTGTTTCCACTGAGAAAAACGTCAGACACATTTTCTTCAACAAAACCGACATATTTTCTACGATTTACAATTTAGTGAAAAATAACTTGACGATTATGAACTACAAGAAGTAGTCCATAACTTAACACTTAGTGGAAACGCCCCTTAAGAGCACCCACACCCTAAAATGTCATTTTGCCATTGCTATTCAGGGAAGGCAACGGTGTGGTTCAGTTCGATTATTGGCAAAATTAAAACCAGACCAAAACCGAAACCGAAACGTAAACCTAAAATCAAAATCAAAACCAAGATCAGTGGTTTTTCATATTATCTAAATCATAACCAAAATCATGGTTTCCGGTTTGGGTTTGATTCTTCACCAAAATACGTGATCATACATTTTTAGAGTATTGAAATAGTACATTAATTATCTAACAACAAAATATATCCAAAAAAAGAGCCAATAGAAAGTATATTACACACAGCGAACTTAACAAAGAAATAAAGACATAGAATAATATCACAAAAAGGCACTTCTTTTGTTGTATAATCACTGGGTATGGACAGGAATCCCAGCCTCCAAAACAAACAAATTACACAAACTCTTCAAACAGATAAAAAAATTACTTCGTAAGTTAATTTCCAATGACCTCATTTATTTAGTTCTGTCAATATTGTGTTCGGCACTAAACTGGTAAAACAGTAGCAAAATAAAAAAGAAAAGAGACATTCAAGTATAAACCCCAAATCCAATACGAAATAGTAGTATATTGTTGTATAAATTGGTACGGAAAGGGTATAAATTGAAGCTCGGGGCGTTAATGTGTATAGGTAGGTATATACATATATAGAAGGGTATTTGCGTAATTATGATGCAGTTCGGTTCCGGTTATAGTTTGGTACAGTAATCACATGAAACCAAAACTAAAACTAAAACTAAAACCGGAACCGAACTGGCTGGTTTTTCGAAGTCAAAAGTCAAAACAAAACCACATTTAAAAAACCGATTAAAGACTGCACCAATCGATTCAGTATGAATTGGGTAACCAACAGTTCAAGTGATATTGCTATCCCTATTGCTATTTTTTTTTTTTTGGATGACGAATAGTGTCATTTTGCCAAAAACATCATCAGTGTTGCGCCCATGTTTTGCTATTTCTTTCAATCTAAAAAGTGACAATTTTGACATATATGATAAAAGAATTGGTATTTTCCAAATTTGAGAGAATTTTCACATTATGGGTGTGGCACCCAATTTGTCAAATTTTTTTTTGCAAGTTTTAAAAAATAGCAAGGATCTTTACCAAAATGGTTGACGGTGTGGAAGCTCTAACACAACATATTGCATAACTAGGGATGGCAATGGGGCAGAAGTTTTTTGTCATACCCCGACCCAAAAAGTTTCCCACAGAAGGAACTGTCACTTATAGAGGCCTTGTTCGTTTTGGGATCTCAAAACTCCCGAGCATAGTCTCCAATAAATTTTCTACATATCTCTCTATTCATTACTCTCAGAAATCTCCCTCAAAATCTGTAATAACTCCGATTTTCAGTAAATAAAAATCTCGTTTATTATATTCGGAAATTCTTTATTCTTGGTTTGCTTAATAAATTTCTTATTTATTTTCTTTTAATCCGTCATAATTAGATTTTAGTCCTTTTTATTTTATTTCTTGGCTAGAAATTCTATTTAGCAAGACTAGCTAGATTCCAACCGATCGTTTGAAAAAC
>JAOTQK010000005.1:9499563-9513888 GCA_025642025.1 Rhododendron ferrugineum
GAGAGAGAGAGAGAGAGAGTATTTGTGTGGAAGTAGGCTAGTATATACTCCGTAGCTTATAGTAGGCTAGTATATCTACAGTTTTTTGTTACAAGACCGTTTTTTCGGTTGGCCGTTTGATCAGAATATAAATCGTTAACAAGTGCCCTAATGTAACAAAAAGAAAGAAAGGGGAAAAGAATATAAGAAAACAAAGACATGTTTGGTTTGGAAAAGCAGTCTAGGTCCGGCCATAGTCTTCTTGGCCTTCCATTTGAGTAGATATTACAGATGATCAGAAAAAAGAACGAGCAACGGATTCTGCAGAGCATGAAAACTTACGGAAAATTGTGGGTCCTACTAATCGTCCATTTTCATAGGGCTCAATGAAGGAAATATTCACGAAAATTTTGTTGAATTCATTAATTTAGCGGATTTCATTACGTTTCTATGGCAATGATAATATAGTTTCTTGTTGTCGTTCATGTAGCTAGTTAGATGGTAGTAATTAGCAAAGAGCTTCATACCCAATTGAGTTGATTTGTGAATGAACGACAACTAATTAACTTTGATCTGCAGAAAAAAAAAATTTGTATTTTTTTTTTCTAATGGGACGTGCATAGATCTCATGAAACAAATCCAAGACAAGGAAATCTACACAATTGTTTTACTGAGGCCCCGTTCCGTTAAGGTTATTATTTTTTAGTATTTATTTTTTAAATTAAAGGTGATGTATTACCGCACTTATTTTATTTTATTTTTATAGTAGAACGGGGCCTGAATGGATTTGGGGGCGAGCATAATGGGGGAGAGGCAAGGGAGGGCTGATAAGAAAATTTGCACGAATCTAAACATAATCACTCCTTCAAATTAACAATCGCGAATGACAAATGACAAAGCTATCAATTTACCTTCCCCCAACACCCGAGCCCCAACCCGAGTTTCCTCTTCGTCGATCTCAGTGACCAGAACTCTAACCGAATTTCTCACAAGGTTTAAAAGAGCAACGCTTCGCGTAATTTTTTTCTTCTGTAATTGATCAATTACCCCAATCTCATTTTTTTGGGGGGTAAATCCCCCAATTTTCTTTTCCCCTTATTGATAACTGAAAGCTCATTTTTCTTGCATAAATATTATCAAGCATAAAATTATTTTTCAATAACATTGAAAAGGTTTTAGAACACCAGGGCTTCACCATGAGCCTATCTCAGTCAGGCCATGGACCAAGTAACGTTTACATCATCCGAGTAATCGTTATTATTCAACCCCAATCCCTTCCACACAGCCTCCGACCCTTCAATTATATCATTCCCGCACGGCGGCTTGCCTTCGCTTTCCTCATCACACCCGCGAAACAAAACACACTCATCCACCACCTCCGCCACCACGCTCCCCCCATCCCCGCCGAAAACCCGTATCATCTGCCCGCACCTCGACCCTCTGTTGAACCACCCGGTCGACATCGCCACCACTCTCTCCGTCGCCGGATATAACTTACCGTCGCACTCCGACGGGAACGAGTACTGAAAATCGCGGTACTTGAGCTTGGCGGGTGTCGAGCCGCGCGCGAGCACCGGAGGGGAGCAGTCGTAGAACAGGCAGACGGTGCCGTTAAACAGCGTGCTGCTGCCGGAGGGCTCACAGTTTCTGTGGTCGGATTCAAGGGCGCAGATGTGAGTCCCCACGTCTTTGCATTTTCCGCTAATGCAGACGAGCCCGCCTACACAGTCCGAAGAATATTGACACGGGCCGTTGCACGATGAGATGGAGGCTCCGGAAAATGGGAGGAAGACGATGTATAGCAGCAGAAGAGAGAGAAACACAAAGTTTGGCATGGTAATAATAAGTACGTAAACTTGCAAAACTCATATGGATTATGGACGTTGGGAACTGAAATATATACACACATTAATCGACAGGAAAACAAGGCTCGTGGGTTGCTAAGCTTTACTCAAAGTTGAAGTAATTTTTGTGAACCTGATTAGATTCTGGTCTTGCATGTGTTGGGAAAAGGGGTGGAAACGCATATGGCCGGAACAAATTTTACACTTCTTAAAAACTGCATTCTCAACTTTAATTGGGATTTCATGTGGTTAGTTAAATCCTGTTTTTGTGAAATAGATACCAGCAACACATTATACATGTTGACTGTTGAGTCCATTAAGTTCCCACAGTCGGCCTATGCACCATCCGAGCCGTTCATTCGGCAATCCAATGGTCTAGATCTTATCTCCACCGTATAGCATCCAAGAGTGCTTCATTGCGCGCTGAGATGAAATCTGTACCATTAGAATATTATCGTGCACCCCCTGCACAACACCCATCACTTGCTCGTTGTTTAAGCGTGCGCTTGATGCTATTTTGTAATTTGGACTAACAATAGGCTGGGCCATTTTGTTAGAACAAGGGAAGGTCCTTCTCCCATACTAATTGTTCAAGGGGTGTGTTTATTCAAACAGAGGGATGTGAAAGAAACTAATTGTTCCATGGGTGTGATGCTTAATGAAAGGGTGTACACTACTCTTCCAAAGGATGTGATTCTTTTAAGAGAGATGTAACTTTTTCCAAAGGGCACTTATGTATCTATAAAAACTCCTCCACCCCCAACGTTTTTTACTACTCCAAAAATTCATTCTTTCTCTCTCTCATAATAGTTCTGTTACAAGGAGGATTTCTAGGAAGTCCTTCAACGTTGCTGGTTGCAGTTCTTCACCCTAAGACTTTGTTGAATCCTGGGGACGATTTTGCCTGAACCCAATAGCAAATTCTATCGAATGGGGGCAAATTACGTTCTAAAGATAGTGTCTTTAGATACGCTTCAAGTTCTTCGAATTTCATCATCTTAACGTTCTGTCCCAACATCTGCATTAGCATCATCAATGACAATGTGGGATTCTGAATATGGCCGCCTTTCGTATCGTCATCGTCATCGCGATCTTGATTGTGCTTCTTAGATGGCTCTCTGAATTGGGATTGGATTCATTGGAAAGAAGTTGTCAGGCAGCGTGATTAAGAATATCCGTCTCACGTTTTAATATACCACCCATCTAGAATGAAGAATGCGCCCCCGTGTATCTGTAAATAACTAAAAACTGGTTTTTGTTTTCTGGAACCAGAAAGAGTTGTAGAATACCTTCTGTATATGATTGCACACATTCAAGTATTAAGTGTTGACAGATGAGAGAGCCGTGAATAAGAATTTGGCTTGGCTGCAGTCTTGTTTTGGACTGCAGAGGTGCGGTTCAAGCGATTTTAACCTTCGGATAATGTTTTTAATGGTACAGATTTGTTTTCAATCTTTTACCGTTAATAAAAAACTTTTATTGGTACAAATTTGAACTATTGATTTTCAAGATGAACAGTTCAGATTGAACCGTACAATTTTCTCTACAGTTGACTCTTTTTTTCCCTGGAATGGAGTTGACTACAGAGAAGCCGGATTCGTAAATAACTCCGCACAATCTCAGTCGTCCATTTCGGCAATCAATGATCTGAATTTTCAAAAAACTCTTCCAGCGAAGAGTTAAACTTGCAAAACTCTTATGGGCTTGAGATTCACTTTGATGATTGAGTCTCACACATCAAAGTGAATCTCAACCACTAGTTGCACTTTTCGGGGCACTTTTGGTGTAAGTTTTCTTTGTTTCTAATGGGTTCGCGGGGGCGGGGATAGTGGGGGAGAGGCAGGGGAGGGCCGATGCGAGAGAAAATTTGCACGAATCTAAACAGAATCACTCTTTCAAATTAACAATCGCAAATGCAAGTGGGGTGGAGTGTAATTTGCCTCCCTTACATACTTTCGTGCACATGGAATCCCCATAAGCCACATTCCTCTCCCCCAAGTCTCCTAAAATAGTATAGATTAGAATCAAAGAATGACAAACAAAAAAAAGAATTAACAATCGCAAATAGTGAAGCTATCAATTTACCCTTCACCCAATACCCGACCCCCAACCCGAGTTTTCACTTCGTCTCAGTGATCATTCTAACCGAATTTCACAAGGTACTCCTATAAAAGAGCAAGCTTCGCTGTAATTTTTTTCCTTCTGTAATTGATTAATTCCCCCAATATCATTTTTTTTTTGGGTGGTAAATCCCCCTTTTCTTTTCTTCTTTTTGATAAGTCCCCCAATTTTCTTTTCCCATTATTGATAACTAAAATCTTATTTTTCTTGCGCAAATAAGTATTATCAAGCATAAAATTATTTTTGCATATTTTTCAATACCATTGAAAAGGTTTTAATTAAAACACCAGGGCTTCACCATGAGCCTATCTCAGTCAGGCCATGGACCAAGAAACTTTTACAATTTTACCCAAGTAATCCTTATTATTCAACCCCAATCCCTCCCACACAGCGTCCGACCCTTCAATTATATCATTGTCACACTGCGGCATGCCTTCGCGTTCAAAGTCACACCCGTTAAACGAGACAACGAGTCACACTCATCCACCACCTCCGCCACCACGCTCCTCCCATCCCCGCCGAAAACCCTTATCATCTTCCCGCACCTCGACCCTCCGTTGAACCACCCGGTCGACATCGCCGCCACGCGCTCCGTCCCCTGATGGAACTTACCGTCGCACTGCGACGGGCGCTGGTAGCTAGAATCGCGGTACTTGAGCCTGGCGGGTATCGAGCTGCGCGCAAGCACTGGAGGGGAGCAGTCGTAGTACAGGCAGTCGGTGCCGTCAAACATCGTGATGCGGTAGGGCTCACAGTTTCTGTGGTCGGATCCAGGGGTGCAGATGTGGGTTTGGACATGGGTCCCCCCCACGTCTTTGCATTTTCCATTGATGCAGTCAAGCACGCTTCCACAGTCGTCAGAACCTCGACATGGGCCGTTGCACGAGGAGATGGAGGCTCCGAAAAATGGGAGAAAGATGATGTAGTATAGCAGAAGAGAGAGAAATTGATTTGTCGTGCACCCCTGCACAACACCCATTCCTTGTTCGTTGTTTAAGCGTGCGCTTGATGCTATTTTGTAATTTGGACTAACAATGGGCTGGGACATTTTGTTAGAACAAGGGAAGGTCCTTCTCCCATACTTTATACTATATGAGTTTTGCCCATTAAACAAATGGTTGAGAACTGAAGTGGAAAAGGGAGAGCAACTTCTCTTTCGAGATTTCGTTCAGTTGTCAGAAATATTGCATGACAAATGAATTCCCAGGAAAAATGAAATGAAGTGAAGTAAATGAAAAATGAAATTTATTTTCTCGTGTGTGTTCTCTTGGCAAGTCCTATTTTGGAGGAGAGTTTTCCCAATAGGAAAGTTAAAGCTGTGAGTCATACAACTTTTCCAACAATCTAACACAGAAAATTATAGAAAAGCTGATTCTTATTGATCTTTCCGTGCAATTGAACGGGCCCTAGAGAATTCTGGTGTCTACGTTCGAGTCCATCATCTTTGTGTGCTGGTATGGACCAAGTACTGCCACTCTATAGCTTTAGCTACAATTGTTTGGGCAACGCTAGCTGCTAGGTGGTCCAGAGGTGGAGTTGGTGGTGGGGAAGCCGGTGTTATTTCTATGAAGTCATATGTGCCAGCAAGCAATATTATGAAAAATACTAATGCGCCAAGTAATACCAGAAATGGTACTCCAACTTTGGGCTTGACAAGGAATTTGACTTGATACATTCCATTCCACTAATTAGCTAAGTACAGGAAAAGGAAGGAGTCAGGGGTCGAGGTATTACCGGGGTTTTCCTATTCCAATTCCAAATCCATGTTGCCCTCCTACGAATGTTCTTTAGCCAAAATGTCAAAAGTTTAAGAGCAAGTTTATCAGTGCATAGTCAAAAATACTGATGAACAGTACACATTTTTATTTCACCTATTCATTTTTACCTTCCACACCACATCAGCATCTGTATAATTCTCTCTCTATTCTTTAAATATTAAAAAATAATATAAATGCAAAGAGGAAAGGACGAGAGAGAGGGGGAGTTGTAAGGAGGAGAGAGAAAAGGAAATAATATTTTAATGAATCCATGGTAAACAGTTCTTCGGTAGATTAAGCTCATAACTGTTCATGGAGGAAAAATACCTCCCTGTTTACAGAACCTGATGCAGCCCTATTTTGATGTATTCATTAGGTAAAGTAGATAGAAAGCCCATTTTACTCTTCTGATGCACTTGCTCTAAGATTTTGTTTGGCTTTTAAATAGGGAAAGATTGAAGGTCGGTCGTCTATAGATTTTGAGAATTTTTTTGTTGCAATCCGATTAGCACATCCGAGCCGAGCAACCAACGGTCCGAATCGAAACAGCCTTGTCATTTCTTTTTCTTTTTAAAAAAAAATCCGTTTGGTGCCTTTGCATCCAGACCGTCGGTTGCATTTTTGTACAGCCCAGATAGATGCACTGCACGGACACCACGTCAACAATACCCTATTTCCACCCAAAAGATTTCTCACAGATTTTGGTTTTGTTGAAAACGAAAGGAAACGAAACTGCTTAAGACCTACACCTGTTGAATCAGTGAGGGGGTAATTACTTGACAGGATAAGCCTGAATACTTTTTTTTTTTTTTTTTATCCGGATAAGCCTGAATACTGGAAGCTCCATAATAAAGGGGATGAGAATTGAGATGACTACATATGATATAATTTAAACTTTAGGAGACGGGGGGCTGCTGTAAAGTTATCAAAAATCTCACAATTAGACCAATTGTAGTTTGCGGTGCTCTAGACCAATCGGGTCGCGACATCTCTCACAGTTTACTGTTGGCACCAACCGAAACTCTTTCAAAGGAATATTCTTTTACACTTTTTTTTTTTTTTTCCCAGCTGAGCAGCAGCCACCCCATGCAATAATCCATCCGTATGCGCACCAGTAATAGCGTTCCACGCACCACAACCAAAATGGTTAAAATAAAAACAAGAGTAGCAGAACTTTAGATCAAGAGCCCAAATACCAACTTGAATTAGCAATGTACTATAAGGTTAAAGAAAACCGACTTTTGTTTTCTTTAGCTGTATTCATTGTTTTGAGTTAAAATTATCTACAGTACTTCTTTCACCCATCTCAAGGAGAGAAACCAGAAGTTCAACAAATATATCGTACTAGAAACTGCAAATACTAAGCCAATAAAAATGAAAGATACTTAAGTGCGTGCGAACGCCTAAGGCCCCATTCCGTTTTTTTTTTAAACCTTCATTTTCAAAAAGAAGGTAATTTCGAACTCACATATTATGAAAATGAAAAATAATTTTTTGATTTTTTTTTTGCATTATTTAAAAAATCTCAATGAAATCTGTCAAACAAGATTCATATTGGTAGAAAAATTATTTGCGTAAATACATAATTTTTAAGTTTAAAATTATCTTCATTTTTCTAAAGTTTTTTTTACTATGCATCCTGAACGGCACGTAACTCTACTTTTAAAAGGAGAATCTTCCAGCTTCCCAAGTTGGGTTTTTCCTCTTAACCCAAACAATCAATCGGCTACAAAAGTCTCCGCCAACTTTTGGCATGGGACAATTGGTTATTATTTGGAGCACTTTCACATCCCACCCAACATACATTATACGTATTCTCAAATCAACCATTTATTACTCCTCCGTCTCAATTTAAGTGTTCATTATAATTTTGAGTGTCATTTTCAATTGCTCATATCTCTTAATTTTTATTGCTAAAAATATATAATATGGATCTTATTTGATAGATCTCAATTATTTCTATAAGATTGATTTTAAAAACATAAAATATAATAAATGTTAAGAGATATAAGCCATTGAAAATGACACGCAGAACCGTGATGAACACTTAAATTGGGATGAATGGAGCAATTGTAATTTCCATAGTACCAAAAAAAAAAAAAAAAAAAACCATTTACCTAACACAGGTGTTCTCATGCATGAGGCATGGCTGAAGATATCGACATTAAACGGTGTTTGTATCCTAATTAACAAAACCTGATGTTGATATATAGGCTGCATTTGAAATGACATGAATATAGATGTGATTCGTAATCACATATCTAATGAGAAATCACATTTTCAACCAAAGTGAAAATCTGATCCCTACCTTACCCAATGGTACATCCTTAGCTCAATCAATTAAAAAAGAAAATTTTGACTCCTTACATATCCGAAACCGTGACTAAGATTACTATTTTAATCCGAACAGTAAAATCAAATGGGAAAATTACATTATCCCCCCTTTAACTACCACCCGATCACACATTGCCCCCTTTAACAACAAAATCCAACAATTTACCCCCTTTAACTACCAATCACTGAAATCGCCTGGATGGCGTTAATAGAAGTTCCAAAGTTACCTTATTACCCCTTTTCTTTTACAACCCCTTTCTCCTCCCTCTACTTCACCCAAATTCTTATTTGAAAAGAAGGAAAATTTCTTCTTTCAGATTGTAGGTTGACATTGAGAGAAGATAGGAAAATAGATAGAATCCAGAAATTGAGTGATGGGTACGGTGGTGATGCTCGATTCAAACACTACTCAATTGTGGTCAAGGATGAATCTGTCGTGTGCGCAGAGAGGTCGGTCAAGGTTGTGCGCGGACTGCGGATAGGTTCGATATGCTCTTTCATGGTCTTCGTTTCTTTTTCCGTAACTTCCTCACCTTTGTCCTCGTTACCATTACCGTTCTTCAGAAACCCTCATGTTAATGTTTTGTGTAGGTTCAGCTATTGAATCTGAGGCTATGGAAAGCCCTAGGTTCTTGGATTCGACGTCAGAGCCTCTGTCAATGTCGTTCTCTTTGTCGTCCAGTGAGTTGTTCTTGCGGACTATGTTGTCGCAGGAATTCCGCGGGGGCTCTAGGGAGGTTGAAGAGGCTCCTCTGCGTTTGCTGGCGGCATGGGATTTGCAGCGGCGGAGGTCCGATTGGAAGGAAGTGGAGGCGGCATTAGCGGCGGAGGAGGGGGAAGGAGTGTCGAGGTCAGAGAGGCGATCACGGAGGCACAAGGTGCAGAAGCCGGTGACTGGTTCGGACAGGTGGCAGTGGCGGCGGGGTTTGGGAGTCAAGTCCAGAGGTGTGCAGAGCACGCTCGGCTCATGTTAGTGTGAGGGATGGGTGGGAGAGTGAAGACTGAATAATAGAGAGAGAGAGAGAACTGCAGACTTGCAATTACTAGCTTTTAGGGTTTTCCATATAAGAGGATATGAGGGCAAAATAGTCCAATATTTGTATTCCGTCCAAATACCTAACAGATTGCAAACGGTAGGCTCATGATTTTAGTGATTGGTAGTTAAACAGGGTTAAGTATTGGGTTTTGTAGTTAAAGGGGGCAATGTGTGACCGGGTGGTAGTTAAAGAGGGGTTAATGTAATTTCCCCAAATCAAATTATTTTCAAGTATCAATTTACTAGGAACTTAAATTTGGTAATCATTACTATCCCTCATCTAGATTCCTCTCGAGTCTATCCAAACCTAGTATATGATATTCCTTCCGTTCCGATTTGTTTGTCCCCTTTTTTAACTTATACATGTTTCAAATTGATTGTCCAATTTCAAAATCAATGGCTCAATTTATGTAAATTTTCAAATCAATGAATTAGATTTGATTTCCTTAATAAATTGAAAATCCGAGATTGGACAAATAAATCGAGGAGGAAGTAAAATAATTCAGGAAATTCTTGGGTGAAACCGTGAAACTTAAAAAATGCTGTCACATGTTGAAATTTAGACAATGGAAACTTTACTATAGTCATTAGGGCGACTCATGTCAGTAACTACACGCTGGCCTCTATTACGAAAACAACCCAAGACCTTTAACATAACTGCAGAAAAACCCAATTATAGTTTAGTAGAATACCTTTGACTCATGGCATCAACTCAAATTTATCAAGGCAATTCAATTGCGGCACCTTTGACTCTGAATAAGGCCCTTTTCCACTGAACCCTCCTGGCTGGAATCACTATCTCCTCCCCCATCCCTTTTCCATTGACGCCGCTTCCGCAAATTACCAAGCTCACAAATTCCGGCGATTACTTCCTCATCTTTTTGCCGAGTCGCACCGTTCTATGACTCGTCAGCCGATTGATTGATTTCGGCGACTCTCTCTCTCTCTCTGCAGCTTCCAATTCCGAAGCAATCGATCAATCCCCCATTTCTGAATCGCATGTGCATAACGAAAATGGCAGCCGATGCGCTAGATCCCACCCCGAGCCCCCGCACCCCCTCCCGCAAGCGAGCCACTCCGAAATCGGATCGATCTCCGAAATTTAAACCGAAATCGGATCCCACAACCACCAACCCGGCCAGCGGCGGGTACTCAACCGGATCCAGCTACAAACTCGACACGTCGGTGACAACCACTTCCGTCTCGAGCCGGACCTCCCTATCCAGCTTCCGCGACAATTTACCCGAAAACGCTCACATCTACGACTTCGCCGAAATCCGCTCCGCCACCAACAACTTCCTCGCCAGGCGCCATTCCTCCTCCTCCACCTCCTCCTCGTCGTGGCGGTGCACCCTCCGCGGCAAAGACGTCGTCGTTTTCCAGCGGAAGTTCAGGCGGCCGATGGATTTGCCGCGGCTGAGAGAGCGCTTGTCGGTGATCTGCCGGAGCCACCACATGAGCATAGTCAAGCTCCTCGGCGTCTCGGTCTCGGGCGACCATGTGTACCTCGTTTACGATTTCGTGACCGGCGCCAGCCTGTCGGATTGTCTTCGGAACCCCAGGAACCCTAACTTCACGGTGCTCTCGAGCTGGATGTCGAGGATGCAGGTCGCGACCGACCTCGCCCACGGGCTCGATTACGTGCACAGTAATGCCGGCGCGCTGAGTGCTGGCTCCGTTCACAAGTATGTAAAGAGCGGTAGCGTGATCGTGACGGAACCGTCGTTCAACGCCAAGATCTGCCACTTCGGCGCGGCGGAGCTGTGCGGCGAGACCGCCGTCGAAGCGGCGGCGGAGGACGTCAAGTCGCCGCCGCGGGCGGTAGACAAGGGATCGGGCCGGGCGTTCGAAGGAGCGAGGGGGTACATGTCGCCGGAGTTTCGATCGTCTGGAATCGCGACGCAGAAGTCCGACGTGTACGCCCTGGGCGTTTTGATTCTCGAGCTCCTGTCGGGCGAGGAGCCTCTCAAGTACAAGTTCGACAGGGCGAGCGGCGATTACCGGAAAATATCGGTGGTTGACACGGCGAGGTACGCCGTGGACGGCGGCGGAGAGGAGGTGGAGGCGAGGGTGAGGAAGTGGGTGGACAGGAGGCTGAAGGACTCGTTTCCGGTGGAGGTGGCGGATAAGGTGATACGTGTCGCACTGGAATGCGTACACGTGGACCCAGATAAGAGGCCCGGCATGCAACGCGTGGCTGGGAAGATATCGAAGCTGTATTTGGACTCGACGATTTGGTGCGAGAGGGTTAGGGTTCCTACCGAATTTTCTGTTTCTTTTGCCCCTCGTTGAGGAATATGGTCATTTTTCCGGGTGAAAACGGTAAATATGAGTCTGCCCTATAATTTAAAACTCTCCTCTTATTTTTTCCGTATCGTTCCAATTTTATTGGATGTCTCCGAAGGAACCTCTTCTTTTTTTCTTTTTTTTTTGGGGGTATATAATTTCAACCACTAGATTTTACAGTACTATTTTTATTGTGGTTTGGTGAGGGATATAGGTTGAGAATGATTGCACATGGCAACAAGGGTTGTTTAGTGATAGTAATAACAACAACAGACAAATGAATGATTGTTTATGTTGCCAATTATGGTTCGAATCTGAATGAATGATTTGTTTTTGAAGAAGTTGTTTTGATTCATGCATGGCTGAAGGAAGTAACAGGCATATCTTAATAAGTAGTACTAAAAACTACCTGTAATTAATAGATTTGTAGTCAGATAGGGGTACCATTATAGCAGAACAGAAATGAAACAAGCAGCCTTGAGCTGTCCTTGTTCAATTCTATTGGTTGGTGGATATAGAGGTGGAGAAGATATGCGGCCTGATTACTTCTCCTCCTCCTCCCCTTCTCCAGTCTTCGGCAGAGAAAAAGCCCACCTGGATTTCGCCCCTGATTTGTCGAGATCGGATTTGTAATCCACCCCGCGGGTGGATTTGTAACGACAGGGTACCCCCTGTCGTTGGTTATGTGGGTGAGTTAAATTACTTTTGTTGTCTTTGTTTTTTCCTTTCTCAGGAGTTGTGGTCCATTCTCTCATCCCACAAACGAGACTAAGAAGAAGAGAGAGAGGTGAGAAAAGAGAGGAGGAGGTCGCAGAGAGAGAGATATTACAACCGGAAAACTCAGCCAAGGGATGACCGGCGGAGGCGGCGGAAGGAGACATGCACTTTGGGGGGGCGTCGGATCTGTGGACCGTGGGTGGGGTTTCTGAAAATTTGAAGGGGCAGAGGAAGTGGCGGTGGTGGGGAGTGAAGTGGAAGAGGAAGGGAAAATGGGACTGTGTACGTTTTTCCCGAAATAATCTGAAAGGGAATAGGTAGTGGTAGTGGTAGTGGTGGGGAGTTTGGTGGATGTTTTTTTTTTTTTCCCAGAAAATAATAGATTTTTCTAATGGAAAAAATGTTAATTGTATTCTAAAATGAAACTATTTTATCCTAAAATTAATGAAAAATATCAAGTTATTGTAATTAATTTGAAATAAAACCAAATTTGAGCATCAAAAATCAAAGTGGGGGCAATTCAGTCATTCGACATTTAATCCCGTCATATACACCTTCCATATCCTCCTTCTTAAAAAATCTTTCAAACACCTCATCATAAATCCACTCTTCTTTAAAGGTGGGGCCACCCTTCTTAACATATCATTCCTTATTACATATCCACCTTCAAATTTACCCTCATTCTATATCCACCCAAAACAAATCATTCATCCAAACAGACCGCTAGTGTCATTACTCATTAGGCTAGATATGGTCTTATGACTGGTATTGGTCTTGGCCTTTGGCCCTTCCCTTGGGCAATTTTAAGGAAGACATATAACTGTAGTAGGAAGTGAGATCGGCTCTATGAAAAACTAAGAACCAGCTTGTGTTTGGATGAATAAGAAATAGCCGTCGAAAGTAAATTTCTATCAATTCATCCCTGTCCATTCCGTCAAAGACTTCGCGACGTTTTGAAACCCGTCCAAACCGTCAACTCAGAGATGCACCCAATGCACCATGTTCCCACTTCCTAGGGGTCATCAACAACCTTCTCCTATTGCTCTTGACAATTCTTCGTCAGAAAAGTTCCATCTTTAGAGATCTCGTCGTCACTATCAAAATTCATATATATATATATATATATATATATATATATATATATATACCACTATCAAAACTTCAACAAAAGTAATGGTCTCGTCTTATCGGGCTTTTTAAAATACCACAAATTTCGATGTACTAAGTGGGCCAAGAAGAAAGTATATGCAAGCAAATTGAACAATTCACTAATTCAGGCCTTTTTCAGGGACTGAAGATCATCTCAGATCTAATAACGTGAACTAGTGCTATAGTTGCCTCACACAATGCGGGGATTTTCTTTTGTTTTTCTTGATGAAAAACATGTGGGAATTGGTCCATTAATATATCTTTCTCATGGTTGTTTAAAGAAACCCAAAAAAACCAAATTGGGCCACGTACCAAGAAAGAGTACAACCCAGCAACCAGCCCAAGCAACTCTTAAGTTCCGTTCCAGAAATCTTCTTAAAAAATAAGCAGCTTATTTCACATTTTCAAACTCAAAAATAATGAAAATAAAAAATAATTTTCTAATTTTTTTTGCACCGTATTAAAGGTCTCAATGAGATCTATTAAATAAGATCCATAGTGATAGGAAAATTATTTGCGTACGCACATGATTTTTGAGTTTGAAATTGCCTTCTTAAAAAATAAGGATTTTTTTTCCGTTCTCGAACGTATTAGTACTCCGTACTATTATACAAGTCACAGTTCCAATCAATACGTACAACAACCAATTAATGAGAAGAGTTGACTTAGGGGCCATTCGGCTAAATAAGCAAAGTAACTTATTTTTTTGTTCTTATTCAAATTTTGTTCGTATCACTTGGCTTATCATCATTTTTTTGGGATTATTGCATCCTCATGACAAAAGGAATCTAAAAGGTAAAAAAATTTGATCGAAATCCAATTTTTTTGAATAAAGACGAAAAAATTGGCTTATTGGCTTATTTTCGTCTTTATTCAAAAAATATTGGCTTGTTCGGTTTATTTTTGGCGGAAAAGTCAGGTGGCTTTTTTGTTCAAACAACCCCTTAGAAACCATCGGTCGTTTCAGAAGTCAAAAGAAGTGTAATGCAATGGGGTTTTTACGGTTCAGTGGGGGTTGGGGCAAATATTCCCCAACCCATGGACAGGTTTTTTTGAAATTACTCAGATATGAAACGGAAGAAATGAAATACCCCATACATGG
>JAOTQK010000005.1:9515184-9526343 GCA_025642025.1 Rhododendron ferrugineum
ACGCGCTACGTAGGGTCTGCGTTGGTTTGCGGTGGCTTGCTGATGTTATGGTTCTCGACGAATAGGGTTCTCAGATCGTCTTTTTGTGCTGCATATCGGCCGGCGGTCAAGCATATGGGTCCCCGGACGGCGACGAGGGCGTCGTTGGTAAGTCAATCTCGGTTACTCTGTCTCTCTTCCTTCCCTCCTTTGTTTTCTGCAGCCTTTTGCTTGAGAGCTGTTCGTTTTCTACTCTTAGCCATGTATTTCTTATCGCCTCCATCTCTTGACCTTATTCAACGGTCGACATGCCGGTCGGTCTTTATTTCCTCTTGGGGTACCGATTTTCTGCCTAACGGTGAGGTAGTCGTCTATTTTGGGTTTGACCGGTGCGGCTTCCTGCCGAGCTTCGCTGCTGGGCGGCTTGGTAATCGCCTAACGGTTTGGTCGAAGCCCCACATCAGATCTGGATTGTTTCGGCATATTGGATGTTCCTCCGGCGGTGGCCAGTGGTGGCGTGGGGTGTTTTTTCTGGAGGTATTGTCTGGTGTAGTGGTGGTGGTAATCTAATTGTTGATGGCGGCGGTGGCAGATTGGGTGGCTGCGGGTGGAAGATGGTTCAGTCGTTAGGTTTTTGGTTTTGGGCTTCTTGATGGTGGGCCAGTTGTTGGGCCTTTTTTGTGCTTAAATTGTAATATTCTGGGTGTATAGGCCTTTGGGTGTGATCTTTACTGTTGTATTTGAGCTTTTAGGCCTCAGGTGTTTTGGGTTTTGCCCTTTAGGTGTATTTCCAATTTTTGGTTGGATCCCTCCTTCCCTTTTCCCTTAATAAAATTTATTTTGCCGATCAAAAAAAAAAGAAAAGTAATACAAATAGCAGTGAAATTTTATAACGATTTAAAAAGACAAAAGTAATCTGATTAATAACCCAATGAATTAACCTTTTTTAATGTAACCCACACCGCCCCGCCGCACCGCGTGAAATTTAAAATTCTGGAAAAAAAAATCATGCATGCAAAAATGATCAATCTCTATACGTACAAGAGATATTGAAATTCAAAGTCATAAGGTATCTTGTCAACAATGGCAGACACCTTCCCGCCACTGGCTATCAGGTTCCTAAAGCAATCCACCAGAGATTTCCTGAGTGAACCTGATGCGGGTAGCTGGTGGCAGACCCATTCTACGAGCGAGTCCGTATCTTGGGCGAAATCGTGCATCTTCTGAAGCAGAAGAAGCTCCGGTAGAGCAATCCTCTTTCTAGTTGTCACCACAATTGAAGCTTGCAGGTACTCTAGCTTCGATTTCTCTAACTCGGCTGCTACGCCCTCCGGAGTGTATATTCTCACCTGCATGAAAATTAGTCACTATTCTCAATGTGGCAACATTGGGCAAAAGATGGAAAAATAAGTTCAAAAACAGCCAATCATTTCAACATTGGGACTCGATTATTGATCGACTTACAGCAGGAGAAGAACGAGTCCCGCAGCATAGAGAGAATGCGACATTGGGATCTGATGACTCCAGCCCATATAGTTCGCGAACCATGACTTCTTTATCCTCCCTGTCGCCCTTGCGGTAAACCTATGAATACAACGCCATCCTTTAGGAGATCGTACGCAAGGGACTTAGTAACAAAGTGTAATTATCTAGCTAGCTAGCTAGCATCCGTCCGGAGTTTTAACATTTACGTACCTCTTTGAATATGGAAGATGCAGCTGGTTTTCTCAAAATAAAATGCTCAATGGTGTGAGCATTGATTGTGTTACCTCCAATGTTGAGTGTAGCCTGAATGTAAACAACGATACACTTGCCATGATTAGGACAAGGTGATTCAACATAAATTGTTGATATGCATTATGCAAAGAAAAGAAACATGACACCTACGTTGTTGTCCTTTTCTCTTTTCAAGTTAATAAAAGACCCACAATTAGTCGAGGTGTACGCAAGCTGGCCGGAACATCCGGTTATCAAAAAAAAAGGCCCACAATTAATTCGTTTGGGACAGCCAATTAATGTATAACATACCTTGTTCATCAGTGTAAGCAGATTTTCAGAACTAGAAGGGACTCCATATTGGAGAAATCCCTGAAAACAAAAGTTAAAGTACAACAAATGAGGCCAGGTTTTGGAAAAAGAAAAATGGCAAAAGAAATATTTTGTTCATCGCGCATTCTTACATGCATGATACAAGCATTGTACATGTTGATCCAGAATGCTAGTTTCTGTTGATGATTCAAAAATCTCAAATCCACTATTTGGAGACTGGTCATTAAAACCCTGTATTTTCCAAAATGTAAGCAATTTCATAGACCAAATTGAAAGAAAATAGTCTATAAATTCCGTATTTCGATCTATGCTTAAACTCCATCTATAATGATGTGACAGGGAAAAATTAGTAGAATAGAATTCCATCGTCGCACTCAATGAAGGTAGCGTTACCTTAATTTTTGTACAAGAGGGATAGAACTAGAATTTGAGATGCATTTGGGGTCCAAATTCCTAGCTGTGAACATAACCAAGTTCTTATAGGGTCCAATGTCCCTTGGAATCGATTCTTCTGAGTCGAAAATACCGTAAGGATCTTGTTGCTTTGATTCTCTCTGTATTAGGCTGCTGGCCTTACTGTTGTTGGAGCTAGTGTCAACTCTGAAGCTTCTTGAGCTCAAAGGAAAATTTGCGGACCGTGAAATGGCCCCGGACTTCTCTAGCTCCATTGCTCTTGACGTTCTGAGAAGTCTCACGAAAATGAAGATCAAACACTTCATTATGTTCTCTGCTAGCTTGTTTGGTGGCAACTTCTGGGTGCTTTCTTCTTCCGATTGTTGCTGAACTGGACTCGGGATAGGTTTCGGCGGGAGGTCTGACGAGACCTCTACGTTACTCTGTCTCTGAAATAAAGTCATAACAAACAACTCGAAATCAGTTAAAGAAAAAAGGTTTACAGACATGCAGCATTGGCAGCAATTCATTCGAAATGAGTATTGTTTTGCTTTGGAATGAACGCATGCAGTGCAAATTAGGTGAACCATACGTACCCTTGGGGAAGGATATCTTGGCTCGCGCGATGGTGAGGGTGAAATTGGTTTTAGCATCCCACTCTTCCTTGAAACTAACTTCTCGTCGAGTTGTTGAATTCCGACCTCCTTTTGGAAACTGTTTTCCTTGTGATCAGAGATCATTGCTCTCAAATTTCCCATCAATTTCTCCTTGTTACTGAAGTCATTCGCGTTGTAATCTCCTTTAATTGCTTTGCTTATGAAATGCAACGACTTGGTCTCGAATGGAACCCTTTCGCTAGCCCCCAATGCGCTGGGATTCGATCTTGGCGATGGAAGTGATGAAAATCCGCGTTGGTTGTTCAGAGCTGCGTGATGCAACTGTTCAAACTTATACTCCTTATTGGTCTCCTTTTCGCGATGCAAATCTGTTTGAAGTTGGCCGATTTGGGTTTCTAATCGAGATATCTCGTGCTCAACCATAGCTAACTCTGCCAATAGCTCTTTCGCCTGGAAAATCCGTAGGTACAAGTTTAGTAGATTGTGTGAGTATGTTGACCTTCAAAATTGTTCTTCAATCCACTCCAACACTTTAATTGTCCTTTTTGATCAGTAGTTTTACATAATAACCTTCGCTCTTACCACAAACTAACAGAAAGCTTTACGCTTAAATTATGCATGCGAGAACATATTAATTTTTAGCGATTTCTTTCAAACCTTAAACGTCGAAGTAGATAGTAAATAGATCAATCATGCTACATCGAGAAAGTGTTGAGTAAAATGTGTCGGCATAGAGAATTATTGAACACATTTCTACCTTGGGAGGAAGGAAGTTTGGGATCGACAAAGCAGAATGATGATCGTTCTGACGTTGCACGCGCTCCATTATTTCATGAACCTTTTGTTGATGATCAAGCATTGTCCGGAGCATCGTGACCTAGGACAAAAATTGTTTGAATTACTCTCGATCGGTGGCAGCGATATCAACAGAATATGATTTTCACAATCTCATATTCAAGATTTTCTTCGTAGGAAAAAAGAGAGCATGATTTTCCCTTTATGTCTTTCCGTGCTTGTGCAACTACAGAAATTGATGAATCTCAATTAGATTTTACTCCATTTCATTGTGTTCTACATTTATTGTTAGCACTTTCTTGGCAAACACAAGTACACTATTCAACATTGTCTTAAATAGGCGGAATTTTTCAGTGCTGGGTGGATACCACGTGGCTGTGCCCACGTGGTGCCCGAGCAGTTCGGCCATTCGAGCCGTCTAAAAGTGTGTTGGACGGCCCAGATTAAAACCCTCTCTCTCCTTTCACCCCGGCCACCACACTCTCTCTCTCTCTCCAAATCCGAGTCATTCAAAACCGAAATAGACGATCAGAATGCGCCAAGCGGGCACCACGTGATACCACCCTGCATTGAAAAATTTCTCACTAGTGACAAAAGCATATAATATCACTTTATTTATTTCTTCTCGTTTTTGTGCAAATCATTGGTATTGATGGGTCTTGGAGAATTTGCTATATGTGGTTGATTGCAGGGCCGGCTCTGAGATTTTGGGGGCCTAAGATGAACGTAGATAATGAGGTCCTTAATAAAATTTACGAAAATAAAATAATAAGTAGATAAATGATTTTTTTGAAAGCCAAATGCATGTATTCGATAAAGGAAAAAACCCATTCAAATACTAATTTCTGATCCTGTTTTCTCTCCTTTGATCTCTAATTCATCTACTTCCATTTTATTGGGTAAAATATGCATAAAACTTATCGAGGAACCCATCACATGGGATCATTTTTCAAGGGGCTCTACATGAAGATAGCCGCCCGTGATCTGCATTTTCTTTTTCCTTTTTTGTTTCCTATTGAGTAAGTCAGGTTGGGATAAAAAAAAAGATTGGACATATATAATGGGTACCCAAAAAAGTAGGAGGCCCTAGTTTCTACACATTTTTTGGGGCTTAAGGCGCCGGCCTCTTGGGCCTTAGCCCAGAGCCGGCACTGGTTGATTGCATGGCGCGCAAAGTGTCGTTGCAGCCTTTTTCTTTCGAAGGAATCTCCGAATTTCATATTATTAAGAAAAATAATTTTGGCACTCCACATTTAATTATTGACATTTTATTTTTTGTCTATATTCTATGTAAAGTTATCAGATTACCCTTTATTTTGTTAGTACCATTCACTATAAAGGGTATTGTTGTAATTTCAAATAATAGAAAGAAAAAACAAAAAATAAAGTGTCAATGACTAAAAGTGGAGTGGTAAAATAAATTCCCTATAATTAGCTCTAAGTAGTTTTCTCACTCCCATTTTAAACACAAACATGATAGACTAGGCCGTAGGCAACCCCATCACCTATTCATCTTAATTCGCGTGCGTGCATGTACGCCAAAGCAACAAAATAAATTTCTTTGATCGGCAAGTGATCGAGTCAAAGCAAATAACCGAGTAAATGAAAAAGTAATTAAAAGATCACTACATTGCCAATTGCCATACCTCTCTTTCAAGATCTTCTCTCTTCTGCTGCCTAAGCTTCTTCTTTCTCTACCACCCCAAGGAAACCAAACTTGGAAAATGAGGGAAAAAACGAGCACGAAAGTGATAAATTGAAAAATAGTAGTAATGAAAACCACATTAATATGTTCCTTCCTGATCTTGTTGTCAATCAATTTGAATGAACTTATTTGTGAAAACACATGCATTCGTTAATTATTTTCGCAGAATGGTATTGTATTTAACATTGAGAGAAAATGATTTACAAGAGCAAAAATGTACATCTTTTTTTGGTCTCTTCTTAAAAATGGGCTTCACTTTTGAAACAAATCATTACAAATTAATTTCAAAATCCGCCATTCAAAAATTTCTTGAAAATTTAATTAAGCTTTAATTGCACCCAGAATAGGATTAATTACAAAGGAAAAATTACGGGGTGGTCTTGGGTCGGGCAATGCCACGTGGTTGCCCAACAACCTTTTTCACCACATATTTTTTGTGGCCCCATGAAAATGTGTGGTGCAGAAGGGTGTTGGAAACCGGCCACGTGGCAGTGGCCAAGACCACTATACATAGACCCAGAAGAATGACGAAGCAAAACTAAAAACAAAAAACAAAAAACAGAGTTCGCAGCACGACAATCATCTTAATCAAGAATGAAAGTAGTATCTTCAGTACTATACATACTCCGTGACTTATTCTGAATCGGCATCAAAATCGCGTTAGAGAAAACTCACAATAATCTTGTTTGGTTCGTGAACCGCCAAATCCGCCGGAGTACTAGCCATCAACGATGTCAAGCCACACCAAAGCTAGCTTCGACCTGTTCCAATGCCCCAGACAAAATTTCTTAAAACAGCTTGCAGGGGGGGTATAGTAATCGGTTGAACGGTCGAGTAATCGAAGTGTTTAGTAGAGTACTAGGATTGGATTCGAAGCAAGCGAATGAAGATTGGTTACGTACGGTTGGTGGTGGTGTTGACGTTTGAATTGAAAGGGAGATGGATCAGGTATGGGTATTGAAGCCTGAAGGAGAAGATGAGAGGGAGCTTTCAGTTGCAGACTTCAGTTTCATTAATTTTTTTGGAGGTGTGGTGTGGACTGTGGAGCTAACCGTTGAATGCATGTGTTGGTGGGACATCATGCAAAGAGGAGCAGTAATACGTACTTGGCGTAACTTGCACTTGCCGTTTTTTAAGGATTGGCAGTTGTGTGCATATATAGATATATGGAGTACTATTTTAACTTCCTTCAAGGCTTAATTTTCAAGGGTGCAGATGTCAAGAAATGATGTATCAATCATAATTAGGTCCCGCTTCGTTAAGGGAAATAAGTACTTGTTTTTTTGAATTAAAAGTGATGTATTGCGAGAGAATGATCTGTCTCGTAAAACGAAAAATAAGTACTTAAAGAATAGTAGCCTTAGCGAAACGGGGCCGAATAGAACTCCTGTCGGGCGAGGAGCCTCTGAAGTACAAGTTCTGAATTCCTGTTTGGCCTAATGGATCTGGTGCTCAGGGACGGATGCAGGAATTTGCTTTAATGGGGGCACTAATTTCTACTAACAAAAGAGTCAACCACCCAATTTATCTCTAATCTCCAGCTTGGAAGATAACCATGAGCAATATGCAACATCTTCTGCTATCTAATATATCCCGAGCATGTAGAAAATTCGATGAACTAAGAACTTCTTGTGTATTCTTTTTCTATTTCAGGGACCGTATAGTTTTACCTTGACAAATGATTAATTTTCGTACTTCCCTTTTAATTATTCACACTCCATTTCTTGTTTTTATCCACATAAATTTACAATATTGTCCTTGAATGTGTAAAAATGTATATTGAATAAAGGACAAGACAGTAAATTCAAGTGGATAAAGACAAAAAAAGAGTGTGAATTGTAAAAAAGGATTGTGAAAATCAACTCCCTTTTACATTTACTTAAAAATAATAATAAAAAACCAACCCAAGGGGTTTGGCCTAGTGGTCAATTCCTGGACTTAGGGTCCTCTAGGTCTTAGGTTCGAGATCTCTTATCTCTTATATACTATCAACTCCTTTGAGTCAGTTCATACAAAACTTTGCTCTGACTTCAATTGAGACACCCACAAGTGAGCGGTGAGATTTGTTCTTTAGAATCAATTGAGGTGCGCGAAAGCTGACCCGAATACTTGAGTTATATTTTAAAAAACCTAAAATTGAGTGGGGGCACGTGCCCCGTTGTAAATCCGTCCCTGCTGGCGCTTACTTATCAGGCATGATTTCTATATCTGAGTCCCTTGTTCTTTTTGGATCTTGGCCTTTACCAAGTCTTGAACCCTTGACCTTGGGGTTTTAAGAAGTAACACCACCCACGTCAGGTCAAGGAGGCTTAGTTCTAGGTCTGAGTCTAATGACACATTCTTTTCATGACTATTTTCTCCTATCGATCGAGTTAAAAAAAGAGAGAAGGAAACAATTGTCTCTCCTAAATCTTCACTTTAACCCAAGGATGGAGGCTGGGGGTGGTTGCGGCCGCCAATTAATAGAATGATTTAAAAAATGCTATTATTAGTACTATAGTAGAAATTCTTAGTTTTTTCTCGACTAAGCTCCAGAATTCCGCCACTACTAGATTTTTATCATAATTTTTTGAACTATAACTTGCTTTCTAGTCCTAATTTTTTTATCATATATTTTTTCTTTTGGTTTGGTTTTGCGGACGGATCGATTTTGACGGATTAATCGATTTTGACGATTTGGTTTATCCGCTGGCAGTCCTAATGATTTCCACTCTCCTATAGAAAGGATGTTGTGACTCTTGTTCATGGGTTGAGTATCACTTGGTTTAGTAAAAACTATTCAGAGAGAGACCACACATTTCTGCATCACAAATTTCTTCAGGGTTCGCCCTTAGTCACATAATCTCTCAAAATGGTCTTCACTTCCACACAAGGTTCGGACAAATAAGCCATTTGGCTTATTTGTGGCTTATTTTTTGTCCTTATTCAAATTTTTTTTGTATTACTTGGCTTATTCGCATTTTTTTGGGATTATTGCATCCTCATGACGAGAGGAATCTAAAAAGTAAATTTTTTTGATCAAAATCCAATTTTGACTTTTTGGCGGGAAAGTCAATAAGCCACTTTTGTTAGACTCAATTTTGGCGGGAAAGTCATTGGCTTTTTTAGCCGAACAAGCGTCCTCGAACTAACGAATTTTAGTTGTTTGAAAGCTAAGAACGCTTTCACACACCCACTTGCGCTCCCGCACACGTATTATGTGAATTAGGATTTATCACTAAATGTAGGGAAAATGACGGTCCAGAATGTGTTTCAATAATTAATACCCGCCAAAGATATTTTCAGCATTAACAAATATTCTCAGCATGTCATCGGCGGATATTAATTATCAAAACACATTTTTGACCGTTATTTTCCCCTAAATGTATGAACTCTACAAAAATGTATAATGTTAAGGGTTGTTGGAGCAACACTTTGCGTGCCCCAAGACCACTTATAGTAATCAGTAGAGTAGGTGTTTTTGGGGCCATATTTGAGGTGTGACGGAAATTCAGGTAAAGGCTAGTGATGCCCTATTTCCAAGCCCTTACCAGTTGGGCTAAAGCCCAGTAGCTGCAAAGGAAGTGGGAACTCTGTGCTCTAATTCTCTGTCGAAGTCGAACCAGCTGAAGTTACAATCACCGGAAATCAGGAAAGAGAGGGAAACCCAGATATATAATCTGGTATCCTTCACTGTATATTACCAAAAACAGTAGGAAAGCGGGCGTCTCTATTTTCCCTCCTTTTCAACACTCTCCAATTCACACAGTCTCCACACCATGGCGGCGGCCGCCTTGCTCCGTCAAATTTGCAAACCCCAAACCTATGCCTGCCTTCGTATAATCAGCAAAAACTCCAGCTATGCTTCCCTCTCAACTTCAACCGACATTAAGCGATTCAGTCACCTATTTCAAGGTAAACTAATACCAGTGAAAATATTTCAGTTTTTTTTTTTATCAAATCGTTATTTTCTGTTGCTTAATGTCATTTTATTTTCTGGGTTGTGAAATATGCATTTCTTGAGTATTGAATTCACATTAGGAAGGAATGGCGAAAGATTCATTGACCAAAACCATTGTAAACATGATCTAGTGACCATAAAAGCCTGTACTTTCCACCGAAGACATCCCATAAACCCAAAATGTTGATTGTCACAATACGCACGAGTTAAGCTAGATAAGTTCATTTGATTTTGGTGGACGGTTATGTGCACTAATGTTAGTCATTTGGGCAAGTATGCCTTAGCTGCAGCCTGCAGTGGCATAGCCAGGAATATGTGTCTGTAGGGGCACGATGAAACAAAAACTCTGGTGACAGCCAACCTTTGACAACATTCAACCGACCGGCAACTTGAAGGTTGTTGGCTATGAGACGGTGGCTTGTGTGGTCCATCATGAGAGACGAAGGGGGGTTTTCAGGTTTTGGAGTACTATTTTGTTCACCCACCTAAACAGTGGGTGAACATTACTCAGTATTCATAAAGTTCACGCCAGATTTTTACTTGGATGATCAGAAACATTCATTTTGTGGGGCTTTTCTTGTAACAATTCAAGCAAGTCTTTCTTGTTGTGATAGACTTATAGGTATTTGATCGAGAAACATGTGTCCTGCTTTAAATTTTTGGTCCGAAAATTAAACAGTTTGATTAAGAACTTACGGATATTTAATTGAGATATTTTCTACAGAAATCATTAAAAGTTAAGGTGTTAAAAAAAGGCTTTGTTGAAGTAGGACCTAGTATGGATCCTAAATAAAGTGGATAATGTTCACCATATTTTTGAGTTATTGTACAAAATATCCTTGATATGTGCATATTTGTGCAAGTTGGGTGAACTTATGAAAAGCAATAATTATTTGATTCAAGTAAAACTAAAAATAAAAGAAAGGTGCCTTGGGGGCCACTGGGCCTACATTGGCTCCGCCACTGCTTAGCCGCCAGCATGGTATATGATTTATCTCGAAATTGGCTTTGAAGAGGGACCCCATGGGATGCAGTCCCCAAACTATTAACTGTTGTCATGTCTAATAAGAAGTTCTTTTACTACTAATTGGGGAGTCAACCTGCTATTGTGTATTTTAGGTCTAACATAGAAACATATCTCTTGCCATTATTAGTTGTTTATTCTACTGAGTACAACCTAAGAATAACAGCCATTTCATAGATCTACAATTATCATTTTGGACATGTGAAGGAATTTCATTGATACTGAGTTGCAGTCTGTTCTTGTAGTGAGATCGGTATGTACTCCCGCTGAAGCTGTCGCCCGGTTTGATGAGATGGTTGCACAGACCCAACGGAAGTATTATATGTTAGGTGGGAAGGGAGGTGTTGGTAAAACAAGCTGTGCTGCTTCCCTTGCTGTAAAATTTGCAAATCATGGTCATCCTACGATTGTGGTTTCCACTGACCCTGCACATTCGTTAAGTGATTCTTTTGACCAGGTGTTTATATGTGATTTCAAGTTGATACTGCTCTGTTACCTCTGTATGGTAACTCATTTGTTACCACTTACTATAGGTAGTGTTGGTTTGCTGGAACGATTGTGGGAACCAAAGGAATGGTCATTCCTGTTAAAGCATCCAACTCCAAACCAATTGGCAAAGAGTGGAGAGGCCGCCCAGGCTCATATACTAGTTTTGGA
>JAOTQK010000005.1:9539414-9553703 GCA_025642025.1 Rhododendron ferrugineum
TGCCATATTTTCCCCAGTTTCGTGCTCTATCAGATCAGTTTTATCGCACTCCTGAGCATCACAAATTTGTGAGACAAGAAGTTGTAAATCAGGTTGGTAATGTGTCACTGTCAGTATACTAGTTTTAGCATACCAGTTAGACAGCTATTAATTCTGTATCTGTACCAATGTAAATTGTTATGTAATTGAATTGCGTTGTTTCTTATGTTGCAATTTGTTGGTTTATCAGCTCAAGTCTTGCCCAGAGGTATATGAGGGATATGTTCCCATGGCTTATGGTGATTATTTGAAGAAGATGTCCAAGTACTATCTCTACACCTTTGGTACTGATTGAATGTTTCTCATGTATAAATTCATAATTCGCCTGTCATGCTGTCACGGAAATTAGGAATGGTGAATGGGGAGATCATGTCACTTTGCAGGCTGCTGCAGATTCGGTATGGTTCGGTGACTTGGTCTACTGCTTTCTTTTTGGTAGTATAGTAGCTTTGTATTTTTTTTACTTCTCATAAATACAAAAAGGTCTCAAACTTAGGAGGCTTGATGTTTTCATTGGCATGTTTACTGGTTTCGGCATCTTGCATTGTATGTCAAGTCAACAGTGAGGTTAGGGGTTTATGTGTTCGTAGGAAACACTGTTATCCTACTGATTTACGTTTCAAAAGGCACGTTTCAAATAGGTTTCATTTTTGCCTTAAAAAGGCAAATGTAACTATCGATGTGATCCCAATTTATTCCTATAGTTATACGTAGGAGGAAGAAATCAGGTATAGATGAACTACAATATCGATATAGTGGAATATTGTAAATCAAAATTGTCAAAACAAAAAAAGAAAATAGATGGCCCACAGTACTCCTAGAAATGTGTGATGATATGATCTATATGAAGACCACGAAACTTCTTCATGGCGACAATCTTCCTTCCACTGTTTCTTTCTGTAGAGTTTCTTTTGATAATCTTTGTCTTGCCAATCAATTGTTTTTTCCCTTAAAAAACAATGGCATTAAATTTTACTTGTCTTCTTTCACCATTCTTCATTTCCTTGCGCTTTTGTTCCCTTCATTTCCAGCTGCTTTAAGTGGGAAAAAGGAACTTCCTGTGGTTTTTAATCTCGGAAGGCACGTGGAAGGTAGGATCAATCATAATAGCATTGGCTGCTCAGTTGGTGGTGATGGGGGTGACTTATCCATATTTCAGTGATGGTGTTCTCTGGCATTTTATAATTAATATAATATCATGGATGAAACCAAAACACTTTTTGTCTTAATTGCACAGAAATGGTGAAACCTCAAACCTTGGCATGTTAACAAAGCCCCTTGTAAGAATTGGTTCTTGAATTCCCTCTATTGGAAAATTTTGAGTATAGACTAGCAAAATGCTGGTTTTATAGTCGGACCCTATGTTCAAAGTGTACAAATTACAAGTTTTATCTTCTCTTTTGGGTCAAAACTAGTCTTCGACTAATCTTTTTGTAAATACTTGTGAATTTGAGTTACATTAACGTGTTACTCATTATGACTAACACTCACATTGATGGATTTGTTGACAACTTTGTTGGTATAGTTAATAGGTATATCCGTATATGGGGGAACTGTCATGCATTCTGATGCATGTTAATGATTTGCTGCAGTATGGAGTGAAAATCCTCGTCATAACATCATTCAAGGATACCTGCTACATTGAGATTCTCCCGAGTGTCCAAAGATCAGAACGAGGTACCATTTTCTGATTTCTCTTTCTTTATGGTTGAATTAGTTTTGATTTGGATACTTAAATGGTACTCCTAACATATTTGGCTTGGTTTAACCTTTTTATACCTACAGTGCTCTGTCGTATTCCGCGACATGGATAACCATAATAACTATTTTACACTGACATGCATCATCTTGCCAATCTAGGATTGTAGGATCCTGCAATTCGGATTGTGATTTGGATAACCATGGTGAAGAATTTGACTTATTGTTCCAAGTGCTCTTTAGTTTTAACGCGTTAAATTTTTCTATAAATAGGGTTCCGGGAATATGCTGTTCTTCGTGATGCTTAGTCTTAATGTGTACGAGTTTTATTTGCTTCAATGAATCTCATATGATTCCTTATCCAAAAATTAACATGACATTGTTCGTGCAGTTATTTTCCTGAGCTTTTGGGCAGAGGTGCACTACAACTCAATATATCCGGAAGGAGGTAAAACATCCAAATCTTTGTGATTCTAGCATTATGCATTCCATATGCTTATACTCAGATCATAATGAAAAGAAACTTCCACGTTTAACTTTTAACTTTCTTAAACATGGTGTTTAAATTCTACCATGCTAAAACTGATGACATCTCCGCTTAAGCTCACTCTACTCAAGTTCAAGAACTAACTCTAGTGTATCTTATACTCCATTATTTAGTATCATATGACAAATGAAGAGTGGATGAGTTGGGAACAAAATGTCTTGGAATGATAGTAAATTTCAATTACCTTTGAACTTCTCTGTGAGAATATCATCTTCTGATTAATATGATAAATGATACTAAAAACTGGGCATTTTGGCTAATCAAAGGAAAATGCGAAAGACTTTCTCTCTTCCTAAATGTCTCTAGTCCATTTGCCTTACTTGAATTAAGTTGTCATCCTAAAATTGGTGACTAATTTTGAGGAACAAGTCACTATCGTGGATTCATGTAGAGCTGAATGACCTGAAACAGTTGGTACTTGAGCCTTTGTAGAGGTTGACTGTTTTTTATGAATCTATTTTGCGTTTTGGGCACCTAAGTATCGGTTAAATGTTTAATTTCCAAGGCCCCTTCAGATACCCGATACTCCACATGACCTTACGACACTAGCTTTCATCGATTTCAAATAATGCTGCATTTTTTATATGTTGTTTTTCTGCTCCAGATGTTCCTGAATTGGAAACTAATAAGAAGAAGAGGTGGTGGGATTTTCGGGATAAACACTCAGAATTAGAAGAGGACTATAACTGACGGCAATGTAATGCTCATCGGTGTTTTCTGCCTCATTTTCTTATGTCGCTTGTGGAAGATGCAACTCTGACCTGCATTCTTTTTTCCACCAAAAAGAATTCTAATTCGCGAAATTTCTTTTCAGCTTGTTACTTCCCAAAAAAACTTCTACCAATTATGCACTAATTTTTGCAGCTTGCTCATGCAAAAATTAGTAAGGGCCTTTTCGCTTGCCCCTTGGTTCAATCAAAGTGAGTAATTCCCGTTTTTATTTCTTGAATTTAGATGATCCATCTTAATTTCTGTCGCCCGTGGCAAAGACCTACAAAAGCATAGAACTTGTCCTTATTTTATGATATTTAAGTTTCCTTGGAATGATGGGTTTTAAGATTTTAGACTCTGTTCAGATTCGTGAAATAGAATCCAATAAATGAAGAAAGTATTGCGTTTTGCGAGCCCCAATGCTTGAACCTCACCAACATATTAGTTCTTGTGGGCTTGTCCACATAAGCTTTTGTTTCAGCTTTAATGGTCTCTCCGTTAGTGGATGTTGAGATTGATTCCGTTGGTCGATCGAAATGCACATAAGATATATAGTTCCAGCACCTTGACTCCTTGAGTTATCAAAATGAACAATTGAAGAGCCTACTATTCTTTATCCTATAGGGAAGTGTACATTGGAACGTATGAAGCAATAAGAAAAAGAAGTATTCTCGAAAAAGACCTAGACGTACCTCATACTATATCGAACTTTGTATCGATATTCGATAGGAAGCTTTAATAGTTTGTAAAAATATGGGGTGTGATTTTGGCACTCTAGTTTTAGCTAGTGACATTCTACATTTTGTTTTGTAATCTCACATGATCGAGATACAAAGTGGAGTACCAGTGGCTAAAACTAGAGTGCCAAAATCAATTTCCTAAATATATTTATAAGCTTATTATGCCTTATACTGGTTGTCGCAGATTGACTTTATATCTAATGAGCTTCAAATAATATTCAAGCTTTTCTTTGTTTATCATTCAAATAATCGTACCAATTTTATTGGCTCTTCACCATATATAACTGCTCAGTAGTTCCTGCTCTGTAATCTGGATTCTATACTTAAGGAGTATATATGTCTATAAATGTGCTAACATTCTTCTGTAAATTGCTTTTAAGGATACCAGAGAGGACAATAGTAATATACATCTCCATGACAGAATATATTTCCTCAGTGGTGGGCCGGGTGGGCACCATTCGATTAGAATTGGAAATTTATCTAATGAAATTCCCCAACGGCTAATTAGTTTCACATTAAAAAATTATTTGAAAAGCAATAATGAAGTACTCCAATTAGAAAAGCAATAATGAAATACTCCAATTAAAGGCTTCTGGAAATTATAAGTTCTCGCTTAATTTCACGCTTCACTTTTGTACGATGCTATATAAGTTCTCTCTTAAAAAATCCGTAGTCGCTACTTCGTTCTACATCTTCCTAGTGAGTATAACATCTTAATTTTAAAGATTTTCTGTAAAAGTTTCCAAAACTGTGTTTAATTTCTCGATAATCATCTCACTGGAGTTTTCAAAATATATACTACCTGGCAATAATGATTTTTTTTTGGATTAGCAACAAGATTATATTATTAGAAACTTGATAAGGGTACATCAAAGAAAATGAAAACTTAAACCATGATATTGATACATGTAGTAGGGAAGGAAAAAGACTTCCAATAGAGCATTGGAAGAGAAGAGGCAAAGAGCCGAAAACAGCAGTCCGGAAAATAAAGACAATATGAAGATATCCTAAACCATAAAATAAACCAAACATTATAGCTGGAACACCCTCTAAGCAGCAAAAGCAGAGATTATTGCTACATCCCAAAGCATCACCAGAGTACCAAGGCAATAGGAGCACAATTTCAAACAAAACATTGATCCACCTTGAGCTCTTGCTTTCACTTCAATAAGCAACGAATTTAGGACCTTTTCAGCACTTTTCTTCTAGAAATGCAGTCCCCGACATCTCTTAGCCCTCCCAATGATAGGAGTTGAAAAGAGAGAAACATAGCAGACACCTTTAGAGTAGAACACGACACCTCAGGAAACTGGAGATGACTTCCCGCAACAGGAGGAAATAGAAAAACCTCTAACCACCATAACAGAAATATCATCTCCCAAAATGAAAACAAGAAGCACACCAACACATAATTAGAAAAACAGCAGCACCAACAATTTGGAATCATAATTGAAACATCCTGTGATTTTGGACTGACCACCTGACCTCGTAGCCCTCCCAAAGAGGGAGTTGATATGAGGATGACAACAAGAAGTGAAACAGCAGCAACATAAACATAACAACCTGATCCACCTTGAGCCCTTGATTCCACTTTAGTAGGCACAGAGATTAGGACTATTTCAACACTTTCCAATTGGATTAGCAATCCTAGATTTCTCTTAGCCCTCCCAAAGCTAGGAGTTGAAAAGAGAGAAAACAAAGCAGATCCTTCACAGAGCTACGCCAACTTAACAGAAACATAGTCTCTCAAAATGAAACATAGCAGCCAACACATAGTTGGGAAAAACATAGATAGCTCCAATAAAAGAGAAAAAACTCCTGACCTCATAGCCCTCACATAGAAGGAGTTGATATAAGGATGGAAACCAAAATGAAACAGACCATCAGCAGCAGCAGCAGCAGGTAGGTATCACCAGTCTAGCATTTTGAAAGAGATTGCAGTATAAACTCAAATCAGTGTAAAGGCTAGATCAATCCACAGATGATGAAAAACCCTCTTAGCCCTCCAAGGAAAGGAGTTGATAAGA
Organism: Rhododendron ferrugineum; assembly: GCA_025642025.1. NCBI lineage: Eukaryota > Viridiplantae > Streptophyta > Magnoliopsida > Ericales > Ericaceae > Rhododendron > Rhododendron ferrugineum. The sequence continues at coordinate 9,545,177 of JAOTQK010000005.1, forward strand.
GCATGCCTAAGGTAAAAAAGCACTCTTAGCCCTCCACAGTTGAAGATGATAAGAGCAAACACCAAGGATAAGAGCATGGGTAAGGTAAAGATACTCTTTGCCCTCCCCTGTTGGAAATGAAAAGAGCAAACACCCAAGACACAGGTGGATCAAGGACCCACAAGCAGCAAAGAAACACCAGGACTAAGACCAAAGATAACTCCCCCAAAAAGAAACCAAAGACCCAACAGACTCAAAACCCACCTGGACTAAGGACAAAGAAAAACCCGAAGAAGACACAGAAAAGGATCGACAAAAAAAAACCACCCAGACTAAAACCAGACAGGAGACACACCCAAAAGGGGAAAAAAACACAAACCACAACCCACCAAGCCACCCAAACCAAACACAACACAAAGAGACAAAAGAAAAACGGAAAAAAGAGACCCAGAGAAGAAAAAAAATTAGGAGAAAACAAACCAGAAAGAGACCCTAAGACATGAAACTAGAAAAAATTAAATTTTAACCAATCTGATTCCATCCAAACACCTTTTGAAATCGTCCACAAAGTAATCTTTGACATCATACATCCCTTTCACCCAGATAGCCATCCTTGTTTGTACTAAATCAATGGTCTCTTCTAGACCCTACACTTTGTTTCTGAACACATGCAACTTCATTTCTGCATGTCCATAAGGTCCAGAGCACTGCATAAAAACTTGCCAACCACCATATCCTCTCCAAATTTCTGAAAGAGATTTGATCCCAGAGCTGAAACATGGATTTGAGGTTTTGAGGGCTAACCCATTGAAATTTCCACCAGTCCATTATTCTTGACCATACTTGCCATGTAAACTGATAGTGTAACAGTAAGGTGTAAGTCTGTCGACACAGACAAAGGGTGCACAGATCGTGCACAGATCTCAATATGGGGCCGACTACGGGTCCCACACAAAAAATCCGAGCCGTTCATTAAATTGAAAACATTTTTTCAAAGGCTTTCATGAAAAATCAGTTCAATCCAATACCTATAAGTACTCGATCTAATCATATAAGTTTTCATTCAGGTTTAAGTTGAATGAAAAGTTAGATGATTAGATCGAGTACTTCTAGTTATTGGATTGAGCTAATTTTATTCGGGAGTCCTTGAAAAAATGTTTTAAATTTAATGAACGGCTCAGATCATTTGTGTGGGACCCGTAGTGGGCCCCATATTGATATTTGTGCACGATCTGTGCACCCTTTGTCTGTGTGAATAGCACCTCTCAACATTAAGTGGGATGGTGTTTCACTCGCAGAATTGCAAAATGGACACAAATCTAAACCCTCATTAAGGATCCCTCTCCTCGCTAAAACTGATTTTAAAGCAATGCAATCTTGAACAGCCATCCAAGAGAAAAGCTCAACTTTTGGAGGACAGATATTCTTCCAAATCGATGACAATACTTTGTCTCCCAAAAATGTTTGACCTTCCCATTTTAAATAAGCTGACTTCACAGTGAGTTGGGCCTTTAACTCTGTCAATCACTGGCTGCCAAGTTGAAATTCTATTGGGGTTTGCTCCTAGTGGCAGTCCCAAATATTTCATTGGTAGTTTCCCACTTGGACAATCAATGATTTTTGCCAAATTTTCCACCTCCTGTTCTTGTACACTAACCCCACACAACATGCTTTTGGAGAAATTAATTTTGAGACCAGACATTTGTTGAAACCACCTTAGGATTAACTTCAGACTTAGGATCTCTTCTACATCATTGTTACAAAAGAATATAGTATCATCAACAAACTGTAAATGTGAGATATTAACACCAGCTTCTCCTAATTGGATGCCTCTGATAGAGCCATCTTCTTTGGCTCTTTCCATGAGGATATAAAGGGCTTCCACAACAATATTAAAAGGAAAGAAGAGATTGGATCACCTTGCCTTAGGCCTTTTTGAGGAACAACCTCATCAGTGGTTGAACCATTAATGAGAATGGAAAGGGAAGGTGATGATATGCAGGTTTGTATCCATTGACACCATCTGCTACCATAAACTTTCTTAGCAAATCCAACAAGAAGTTCCAATTGACACAGTCGTATGCTTTTTCAAAGTCAATTTTCAGAATCAAACCACCATCATTGTTTTGTTTCCAAAAATGTATGATTTCATTTGCAATTAAAACACCATCTAGAATCTATTTACCCCCCAAAAGCAGATTGAGCATCCCCTATTATTGTTGGGAAAACAGTTCTTAGTCTATTTGCAAGCACTTTTGCCAATATTTTGTAAATGCAACCAACCATACTAATAGGTCTAAAAATCATTGAAATAGCATGCACCATCAGTTTTGGGTAAGGTAATGAAAGTACGGTTGATACCTTTAGCTAGGTTGGCATGCTCATAGAACTCTGCAAAGAGAGCTGCTACATCTTGTTTCATAAAGTTCCAAGCTTTTTTGACGAAAGTGAAATTAGAGCCATCCGCTCCAGGTGCCTTTAGATATACCTGGCAATAATGATATATAGTAGCAAACTTATTTTAGTTTTGAAGTTAATTTAATTACTTAATTGCGAAGTATATTTAATTACTTTTCTCGATAATTACCCTGTTTTTTTTAAAACATGCAGCAAGTGCTTTATTACGACTTCTTTTATACGTTGGTTTATAATAACGAAATAATTCTCCGTAATAGAACTTGCCTTATTGCCTAAGCTACCTATAGTAAGGGTATATGCAATGACATAATCAAAATTGGATAATCAAAACTTGTCAGTTCATCTTTTGATTATCCATTTAAAAGGTTATTAAGGTTAACAATGTGAAGTCTCACTATGGTCTATAATCAAAACCTCATTTTTAGTAGAAAGAGTTGAAAATAAATATAGTGGATGGGTCCATTGAAATAGAGAGAAATTAAAGGAGGAGAGAGAGAGAGAGAGAGAGAGAGAGAGAGAGAGAGAGAGAGAGAGAGAGAGAGAGAGTAGTTCCCATTTCATTTGGCTATCTAAAGAGAAAAATTTTGCTAGTTTTTGGCTATCCAAATGCCAAAATTTGGTTTTTGCCTTGGTTAAGAGATTTCTAAGTTTGATTATACATTGTGCATCATATTTTGGATCGACAAACATTGCTAACATTAGAAATATTTTAGTTTTGGCTATGCCATTAAGGACACTCTTATAGGTTATAGCTAGGCAGAGTCGGCCTTGAACTAAAGCTCAAGGTAACTAAAGCTCAAGGTACAGCCACTTTAGGCCCTTAAAAATTTATGAATTTTAGGGAGCCCTCTAATTCTGGTACCCATTATAATAGTCTATCAAAATGGGTCTCATCTTTAATTTTTGCTTTAATCTCCTAAAAAGTCAGGTCCGGCCCTGTTATAGTAGTATACTGAATTGACTAAATAAAAGGATAAAACAATTTTAACAAACTACACACCTCCAACAAGAAAAAGAACAAAATCTAAGCCACCCGAGAAAAATTCTAATGCCTTCGTACGCATATGTATCCATCAAGAATAAGGTAATGTGTTTTGTGAAATGTTTTTTAAATCATTTATCTGCAAAAAAGAGGGTTTTTGAACCAAGTACTTATGAATCACCTGATACGCACTGCACCTCATCTTATTCAAAGTTTTTTTTTTTTTTTTTCATTCCCAAGGCTAAAACACTCTAAAACACTGATAGGTACGCTTTGGCCTATACGTGAATTATTGGTCGCTTTTTTCATTTTTATCTGAAGTATCGGTCGCCATTGAAAACCTCAAAGGTAGTAACTTTTTTTTTTTTTTTAAACGGCAAAAGAATTTTCCATTAATCGTAAAAATGCAAAGATGGAAACACTCCTAGTAGGTGATGATACTTCTTGATGAAATGGTGGTACTACGTTTGTATGTCAGTCCTATGGTCATATACTGGTAATATTTATCAGACATAACACGCGGATTTATCTGAAAATATTCGTATTAGATGTAATAATGTATTAACACCACCATTTCATACTGATAAGCATACGGAGACAAGGTGTTCAAGAAGAAGTTTAAATATCCATACAATTAAAAACCAGATGTAGAATCTAAATCTAAACATAAAAAGATAATCTTTTGAATTTTTCATTAAAACTCAGGTGTCCGGGCCAGCTGGACACCTGTAGAAGTTTAAAGGGTGAACCAATGGCATGTCTTGATTGGTTTATTAACAAATCATTCTTTATTAATCTCTTCTCTTACAAACTCAGATACCCACTAGAAGTAAACAGGGTGAACCAATGGCATGTTTGCGAAATCATGGATGGTAAATTCTGATAAACCATTCCCACTAGGGCTCAAATCATACATAAAACCTCCACCCGTAGCGGCAGATCGATCTTGGCTTTCGGCCAGAGACGGTAAAACCTCGACTTCCAAAGAGACAGAAGACACTATGGAAGCTGGTAGCGGTGGAAGGAGACACGGAGAAATGGCGGCTCTGGGTGTGATAGGAGCGGAATTCGGTATTGTCACCTCTACCTGTACTGTAGAGGTGGCAATACCAAGGACTTCGTTGACGGCGGGCTCTGCCTGCTTTAGCAGCCAGTCTATGGTCTGGCCGCTGGTGCGGTGGCCCAGCACCTGACTCAACTGAAACACGCGCGCGGCGCACGCTGTCGGAATGCGGACGCGGCGATCCCGGCCGTTCACCTTCACGTGCCTATCCTTATTCTTGGCTTTTGATGCCACGAGTTTGGTTGCGGAGTTGGGTTTTGGCTGGTTTCTTGAGGAGGAGAGAGAAAGTGCCATTTTTTTTAGTCTGTTTTCTCTCTCTCCCCTCTAGCCCGGATAACTAGGGTTTATTTGTTTAGAGTAACTTAGAAAGGCTGGCTAGGCTGCCGTATTTATAGAGAGAAATGTATATGTCACAGTGTAGCTTAGTTGTGTGCTCGTAATTCAATTCATATCATATTTATAAAAGGTAATTATTAATGTCAAAAGTGTAAGTAGTAAATCACATTTCGCCACGTATACATGAAATTAATATGTTGCACAAATGAAAATATAAACAGGGGAAGACAGAGATCGAAGATTATTTGGTAGGGTTGTAAATGAGGCACAACTAGCTAGTAGATATATAACGAGAGAGATGTTTCAATTTTATTTACTCAATTAATAAATAAATAAAATAAAATAAGAAAATATGTTCAAACTTTACTTGTATTTTGAACTGATTTAAAATTAACTAATGTTATCCAAGTCTGTCATGATTTTTTTTTTCAAGTGATAGAAGAGATCATTTACATCATGTGGGAAGTATAAAAACTCGAGACATTACATCAGTTTTGAATTGTGATAGTTCACGAGATAACCAAGTCCAAGAACTCAACCAATATCAGAAGAGATTAAATTCTTTCCACTGGCGGTGGAAAACCCACTTTTCCACCACCGCCGCCTTTTTCGGTCCTATCGTATGTTTATTGTTGATCTGAACCGTTCATCTTGTAGACCTTAAATAATAGTAGTGTATCCATGCAAAAGATAAATTTGATTGGACATCGATAAGAGTATCAAAAATTAATTTTTTCTTTGTAAAATGGACAGTTTATCTTTATTATTATGGACAGAAATCAGATCGTCCATTTTATAAACCAAAATTCAAATTGTGATATATCTATCGACTTTCGATGAAACTGATTTTTTGCATGACAATATTATACTGCGGGTCTTATAATATGAACGATTCAGATTACAACAATAGATGCTCGGTGGAGCCCATAATGGGTGGTGGTGGAAAAGTGGGGTTTTATACTAGTGGTGGATAGAATTTTAGAATTTATTCTCATATCAGAAATAAGCTCATCATAGGAAAGAAAGAAAGAAAGAAAAACACCCACATGCAAGTGGAGATTCGAACTTCTATCCTCCTAATTAGATGCAAGAGTCCTGACCAATTGAATTAGCCCAATTGGTTAGTCTGTAATGCTTAGTTTATTTTCTTACATTTATACCTTTATTGATCAGGCGAGTATTGGTTCATTTGGCTGTTCAAACTTGTTTTTAAAACTGTTTTAAAAATGGAAAATGATTTTGCCACTCCTTTTTTTGTTAACGCCACTCCCCTGCAAGTGTATTTTTGCACCAAAAATATACTTGTCAGGGAGTTGCGTTAACAAAAAAATGTGTGACAAAATCAGCAGACTTAAAAATTGTATCCAAACTTGACTAATTAATTCATTATTTCGTCAATTTGAAATGTACCTTAATTTCACGAGTCGAAAGCGAGTGAAGCTTAAATAACTTGTTTCATTTAACAACTATATATCAATCCTACTCTTTGGTGGTTAATTAATTTTGTAGGCTCTCCACCATAAGTGTTCATTATTTCCTTATATGTCAAATGAATATTTAAGGTACTTCCATTATATATTATGCTATAAATTGGTTTTAATTTAAGCCACAGGGATGACAGCGTTTGATTTAAAAATTGGAACCTAATCTAAAGGAAATCCAACGCAACAATATTACATGATTATTAATTTATTATTCCATTATTAATTTATTATTGCATGCATGCATGGCTTGTCCAGCTAATTAGTAAGTTTTTTTTTTTTGGTAATGCAAGGTGTCTTGGGTCAGCCTGCGCACACTTCGGACTAATCCCTATAGCCAAGGATGGGACCAGGGGGGTCTAGTGGCGACGGCCGCCACAACAAGAATTTTAGAAAATGCAATTATTATATGTGAAAAAAAATTTATCCCCAACTTATATAGTCTCGCCGCTGCTAAGTTTTTTTCCTTATTTTTTATATACTAGTCATAAATATAATATTATTTTTTTTAGGAAAGGAGACCCAAAAATGTATTCTAAATCTAAATTCAATGGGCCAAAGTGAAATAATATAAATGATGATGTATAAATAAGAAGAAAAAAAACTCCACATTCTAACCTTAAAATAACTTAACCTAAAAAATTAAGAGAATTTAATTATAATGTCACTTTCCAAATTTATAATGTCACTCCCAAAAGGGAGTGCGGTTATCAAATTGGGAAATCTATATAGAGATCTGGGGAGTGACATTATAAATTTGGGGAGTAACATTATCTTTGAGTATACCGATGCTCTAGACTATTAATGAAGAAAGTATGGTAATGTGCACATAAATTGAATTGGGTCTCTAGACCTACCCTCTCTGATGGCATTTGGATTTGATTCGGGGGCATGGTTCCACAGCAAAACAAGTATAAGGGGCTACTATTTAAGTGGCATTCTGAGAGCAGCCACTTTGTGCATATTGCTAAAGGTTAGGTCTGTCTTCAATCCTCTTCCTCCCATACCCCCAATGATTGAGGACTATATGGGTTTTGCTGTTGTTATTGTTGTTGTTGTTGGAGTGACATTATCGATGCCCAAAATTAAAGTTAGTCTTTTTTCATACTCCATGTGCAAATGAAAAACATCATTTACTATAGTTTTTGTTATGTTATTTTAATTTTTTTCTGGAGCCGATGACTATTAATATTGTAATGCATCTTTTTTATTTTTTCAGTATACATTTTGCCACTGCTAGGATAAAATCCTGGTTCCGTCCTTGCCTATAGCCCCGTTTCACACGCTTACGAATGGGATAAAGTGGCCCCAAGAATTGTTAGTGAGGAGAATCGAACCTGAGATCTTAAGACGAAGTAAACACCTAAAGTCCCAGGCACTATTTGGCCAAGCCCTTCGGGTTAGCAAATTAGTGCCCTTCGGGTTAGCAAATTAGTAAGTTCTTGTTTGGTTGCAAGAAAATAGCTAATTCTCTCACATGATTTTCATATGTGATGCGCACGTGACGAGAAATTAGACCATCCATGCTCACGTGAAACTAACTACTAGCTCAATGTAAATGTCTTGACGTGTAAATCATTCAAGCCAAAAACTAAATCAATTGGTTAACATACATGTAACTCATTCAAAGCTTGTTTTCTTAATGAAATAGACTATCAGAATTCTCCAACGGTCCGTTTTATGTATCATCGACGCTCGTTTTTTCTTGGGCAAAGTCACTTTCACTTTCTGTGGTTTGGGTCATATGAGGCTACACCTCCTCAAGTTCAATTTGGTGCCGATGCACCCCATGTGCTTTATGAAAGTGTGCAGATGCACCCAATTTCGTCCATGTTAACGGAGCTGTATCTCATACGCTTCTTGAATCTAATCAAAAACTAATCCAAGTCATTCATAATGTACATGTATTAATCAAAGAGTAGAGCATTCAAAGCATTTCTCTCTCTATATATATATATATATCACGTCGATCAAATTAACATCAATAACTTGGTGATCTTATTCTTGTTAAAATGAAAGATAAATTTAAATTTGAATATATACATTCATATAAATTATATTCGGAAATGATATTGGTACCGACCAATATCATACCGAAAATGCACCGACCACCGCGCCGGGCGGTCTCCGGCCACCGGACGGCCGATCCGAGCCGTCCAAAAATTCTAAAAAAAAAAACCGATGGGGTCCACGCGGGAATAAACGGCATCCGAGGTGTGTAGGGTGCTTGATCCGAGCACCCATTTTTCGTGTATATATGTATATACG
>JAOTQK010000005.1:9605205-9618867 GCA_025642025.1 Rhododendron ferrugineum
AAATGTATTATTTTTATCTTTCGATCCCACCATCTTAAAGGAGTTCGAATACCATCTTTCTCGATATACAATTGGTTCCAATCCGGTTTAAAATTTGTGTGTTCAAAGGCTTTCCCATAATAAATTGTTTGTCGAGTCGTTGAGGGTAAAATTGTCATATCTTTTTATGTATAAATAAGTTCATAGTCATACTTAATTGTTTAGAAAGTACACTAGACAAGCTTTTCAATGGTTCAAACCACGTGCAAATCGGAGTTCGAGAGTATCCGTGGCAAGACCCAAAGTTTGGTCAATTTTTTAAAATATCGAGGATGCGTCCGGGCGTAATGTAGTGCGCCTGGGGCGCATTAAAATCTAAGCAATTTTGGCGAAATTTCGCGGGTTTGTCTCGGGTGCTTCGGAACTCCGTTTTTCGCATTGTTTGTACCGTTAAAAAGTTTGTTGAGTCTACATTCTAACCCAAGTAGTTTGGATCAAAAAATGTGTTTGCATCGAAGAATATGACGAATTTACCCTTAATGTGCCAAAAAATTAATTTAATTGGTAAAATGCTCGCATCTCTTTCATTTTTAATCTGATAAGGACCTACTGTATACGGATAAAGATGATTTTCAAAGAACTAAAAGATTGCGTAATGGCACCTTATAAATAGTAAAGTTTAGTCTATGAAAAGCAGGTAGTAAGAAGCTCCATTTTGAGATTGAGAAAATTACACCTTGAAGTGAATCATTTTCAAGTTTCTTTCGTAAACCTTGATACGTTACATTCCCTCTAAATGGTTTTAGTGGTCAAGTGCTATTGTTTGGGTATGGAAAAAAAATTTGGCTTTGTAAATGAAAAAGCCTTGTCTTGGGCATACGTTTTAGGCGAATCCCGATCTAAGCGTTTTTCTGTGCTATGATGAAGTTTGAAAAGCCCACTGAACTCACTAGAACTCTTAATAAATAAACGAATACCATAGAACTAGGAATGTGAGTACCAAATGAAAATTAGAATGAATCGGAGGGCGCGGAAACGTGTTTTAGCCTTAGTGGCTCCGACGATCCTTGATTTGGTCTACTTTTGACCTACTTTTCATAAACCAAAATGTACTATTTTTATCTTTTGATCCCACCATCTTAGAGGAGTTCGAATACCATCTTTCTCGATATACAATTGGTTTGAATCCGGTTTAAAGTTGGTGTGTTCAAAGACTTTCCCAAAATAATTTGTTTTTCGAGCCGTTGAGGGTAAAATTTTCAAATCTTTTTAAGTATAAATAAGTTCGTAGCCAAACTAAATTGGATAGAAAGTACGCTAGACAAGCTTTTCAATGGTTCAAACCACGTGCAAATCGGAGTTCGAGAGTGTCCGTGGCAAGACCCCAAAGTTTGGCAAATTTTTTGAAATATCGAGGATGCAACCGGGCGCAATGTAGTGCGCCTGGGGCGCATTAAACACTTTGCAATTTTGGCGAAACTTCGCAGGTTTGTCTCGGGTGCTTCGGAACTCTGTTTTTCGCAAGGTTTGTACCCTTAAAAAGTTTGTTGAGTCTAGATTCTGACCCAAGTAGTTTGGATCAAAAAATATTTTTGCGTTAAAGAATATGACGAATTTACCCTCAATGTGCCAAAAAATTAATTAATTTGATAAAATGCTCGCATCTCTTTCATTTTAAATGTGATAAGAACCTATTGTATACGGATAAAGAGGATTTTCAAAGAACTAAAAGATTGCGTAATCGCAGCTTATGAATAGTAAAGTTTAGTCTATGAAAAGAAGGTTGTAAGAAGCTCCATTTGAGATTGAGAATATTACACCTAGAATTTGAAGTGAATCATTTCCGAGTTTCTTTCGTAAACCTTGATCAGTAACATTCCCTCTAAATGGTTTTAGTGGTCAAGTGCTATTTTTGGGGTATGGAAACAAAAATTTGGCTTCGTAAATGAAAAACCCTTGTCTTAGGCATACCTTTTGGGCGAATCCCGATCATTAAGCTGTTTTTTTTGTGCTATGATGAAGTTTGAAATTCCCACTGAACTCACTAGAACTCTTAATAAATAAACGAATACCATAGAACTAGGAATATGAGTACCAAATGAAAATTAGATTGAATGGGAGTGCACGGAAACGTGTTTTAGCCTTAGTCGCTCCGACGATCCTTGATTTGGTCTACTTTCGACCAACTGTTCATAAACCAAAATGTATTATTTTTATCTTTCGATCCCACCACCTTAAAGGAGTTCGAATACCATCTTTCTCGATATACAATAAATTGGTTCCAATCCGGTTTAAAGTTGGTGTGTTCAACGGCTTTCCCAAAATAATTTGTTTGTCGAGCCGTTGAGGGTAAAATTGTCATATCTTTTTATGTATAAATAAGTTCGTAGCCAAACTAAATTGGATAGAAAGTATGCTAGACAAGCTTTTCAATGGTTCAAACCACGTGCAAATCGGAGTTCGAGAGTGTCCGTGGCAAGACCCCAAAGTTTGGCCAATTTTTTGAAATATCGAGGATGCGCCCGGGCGCAATGTAGTGCTCCTGGGGCGCATACAGTAGCGCCTGGGGCGCATTGAAAACTATGCAATTTTGGCGAAACTTCGCGGGTTTGTCTCGTGTGCTTCGGAACTCCGTTTTTCGCAAGGTTTGTACCGTTAAAAAGCTTGTTGAGTCTAGATTCTAACCCAAGTAGTTTGGATCAAAAAATATTTTTGCATCAAAAAATATGACGAATTTACCCTTAATGTGCCAAAAAATTAATTAATTTGATAAAATGCGCGCATCTCTTTCATTTTAAATCTGATAAGGACATATTGTATACGAATAAAAAGGATTTGAAAAGAACTAAAAGATTGTGTAATCGCACCTTATAAATAGTAAAGTTTAGTCTATGAAAAGCAGGTAGTAAGAAGCTCCATTTTGAGATTGAGAATATTACACCTAGAATTTGAAGTGAATCATTTCCGAGTTTCTTTCGTAAACCTTGATCAGTAATATTCCCTCTAAATGGTTTTAGTGGTCAAGTGCTATTGTTGGGGTATGGAAACAAAAATTTGGCTTCGTAAATGACAAAGCCTTGTCTTGGGCATAAGTTTTAGGCGAATCCCGATCATTAAGCGGTTTTTGTGTGCTATGCAGAGTCACTGATGATCTAGTGTCATCAATGTGTTGTAGTTTTTTCTCCTTGACCATACTCCCATTGTAGGCTAGCAAAAGATTGAAGTGTTTGTTTCCTTGCCGATTGTAAGATGGACTTCATAGGCATTCTATTTGCAGCAAGAAAATAGGGCGTCAATTGCAGAAAAAATTGCAAAACCAGAGGTTTTTGAAGAACCATCTTTGTTGATACAAGACACGGTTTGGCAACGGTAGCATTGGGTTTCAGTCTATCGTGCACAACAATTTCAACAAATGGGCAATAAGCGAATTATGTCAACAGGCATTGTACTAATCGCAAACTACTCCAATACCTCTTTACAGTACAAAAAGAATGTTCCGATAAAACTAATAGAACCAAATTGTTAGCCACAAACAGAGGGCGCAGTTTTAACAAGGATGACTATAGAAAATGGAACAAAAGAATGTTTAGCTTAGCCTTAGTCTTCTATGATTGTATGTTTTACGAAGCCAATAGATACTAGCACAAAGCTAGTAGCGTAGCTTTCCACTTCCACCACATGCACTACAATTTCGCGCAGAAGAGCATTTTGTGCAATAGCTCCATTTCTTAGGAAGCCTGTTGATCCAATAGACGAGTTCATGATAAGAAGACACACAAACACACACACACACACACACACACACACAGAGGGAGAGAGGAGTACCCTGCAGTGTATCTCGTGGCCATATTCTTTGCAGTCAATCTCGCTCTTTCAGCACTTTTCTCTGAAAGTTTCTTAAGCACAAATCCTTCCCCTTTGCATTCAGGACAAATACCAGAACCACCACACTCTTCACAGAGTTTTAAGGGGACCTACATTTGAAGAAGGAATAAAAGAGAGCTGATCAGAAGCAAGTGTCATGACCAGAATAGTCAGATGAATCACGTTAATCTTTAAATGCCCAAAGAAACAGCGTTTCCTACAGCTTTCCTTTGTTTTGGTTAGCTTTATTTTTTATAATGTTTATGGTGGAATTCCGGGTCATTGCTTTTTTCACGAAAGAAGTCGTAAATAGCAGAAGTCGACTATTAATAAATGAACTTTATAAGAGATTAAACAAACTTTCAGGAAAAGAAGATATCGTAAGGCTAATCAATAGATCAATTATTCAAAGCTGCTATCCCAGTCCCAGCAAGGACCAATATCCTGACCACTGTCATGTTTATCAACTTCTTTTTCATGGTTTAAGCAAAAGAAAAAACAAACCACTTTTTACCCAAGTTTTTTGATGTAGGTCAAATCTTGCACTCCATAGTGTAGTACCAACGACTTTTGAAGGGTAATTTCCAAGCCTATCCAACAGGACTGTCTCCTTTTCACAAAGAGAAGCAAAGAACGGGCAGCCTTGTGTGTTAAGTAGAATCAAGAATCAAATGGTGGTAAAAAGAGAAAGAACAGGCATTCTTGTGTGTTAAATAGAATCAAGGATCAAATGGTGGTACTCCAAAAGGAAAAGTTTAGGCGGTATTCAGCATCACACTAAATGCAACGCAACAGATTCATTGAAAAGATCTGGTGGAAACTAATTTGGATATGGTGATCGTCTAAGCGGTGTAATTGCATAATCCTAACACCATAACTGGTGCTAGAAGCAATAGTTTGTATCATTTAAAGTACCTACGGACAGACCTCAGTTTCTTCAGAAGCTTTGCTTCTCTTTGCGAGAAGTGTAGCCGCAGCACCCACAACAGTAGCAGCAACTGCAACAGACGCAGCTGTTTCTAGTAAAGTAGAAGATACTATCATTATTTGTTTCCTTGGTTCTCTTGACTTCACGAAAGATGCAAAATGAGGATTTTGAGGACTTCTCTCGAATGCATGGTGATCTCCAAGCTTGGAGTTCCTTGCTGCTTCACAGCATCAAAACTACAGTTAGCTATCATTGGTTAACAGTCCAACCAACACAAATTTTGCAGGTTCTACAACATGTGGAATACGAGATCCAAAACATACTCTATTTGGAAAAAGATACAGATCTTCTAAATGGGATTCTCTACAAAACAGATCTCACTCTCCAACCCACTCAAGAAAACGACCAATGAATTTTCTTTTGACACATGCCTACAGAAAAATATTTTAGAGTCAGATTCGAATGCATGTTGTTGAGCCTCACACAATAGGAATGCGATTATCAATTAAGGCTCTCTTCAGATAACAATTTACTGTCCACCTCAGAACTGAAAAGGCACAACCTGAAACAAATTTGGTATGTTTTTTTCTGGCCAAGTATCCTGTGAATAAACCAAAGCAAACCAAACAGAGCCTTAAGTCTCAATCAATTGGTCTCAGCTACCTGAAATATGGTTTCTAATTTAAACTGTGAAAAGAAATTTCCCAAGGGCACTCCACCCTCTCCCATGTGTTTCTTGATCTAATAGTGCTGCTGTCAGGATAAAATGATAATACATGGCAGAAAACTTTAGCAACATACCTTTTGTTCACTTCTAAGCAAGTATGAACAAAAAAAATTTCCTACTCATTCAACCTTCATGGATGGTGACATGATTCAGTAGATTAATAAAATCATAAAACATGAATAAAGATAGAACAACACATGGTGTATCCATATCATAGATGCCCACACCATGCATATGAGTCAGTTATTAACAGTTCGCCATAAAATAGTTGTACGATTTGAATCTTATATTTCAACATGTTCTTATAATATTGCAACACAATGTTAACAACAATTTCCAAAAATAATACTAATCTTAACGACAATGTTCTAGTTGAACTTTAACAGACATATTGGGCTAGGTTTTGCAACTACGTTGCCGCCCCAGAGTAGTAATCAAACTTTAGGTTAAATGTCTGCTCTCACAAGGGGCGTTGACTTCCCAACGAAACTAATTGAACTGCGATCCTGAAGGGGAAAGAGTATTATCTCTGGGTGGATTTAAAAAACCTGAACTTACTCAAATTTTCCATTGGCAAAAAGAAAGTATTCTCAAGATTTACAACCAGCAATTATAATGTACCAGACCCAAATGTGTAGTTCTAAAGTGGATCAGCATAGATAAAGACCAATGGCCAATGTTCATTAAAAAGCCTTCAGATGTGACAAGATCCAGGAACATAGTAGAAGAAGCAATGACATGGTGTACAGCCATTTGAGGGTGTTAAGCCCAGCAAAGTTACAGAACCCCATCTGACTTTATTATTATACTCTCAAACTTTGATAAACAAGAAAATTTGGACACTTCATCTCCCATAGGTTTTACAAAGATTTCCTTTATGACTGATATTATTTATTAATTGAATAACTTTCCGCTAGTTGCAAAGAGTAACTGCGTATGGCCAAGTATTCCTCAGAAGTCATAAAACTTGATAACTTGAAACTCTATCCTATGACGCTCTCACATATACCCTAGTGAAATGGATTCTCAGGTTTTGCTGATGTTTTTCTACTTCACTTCTACTTCCCAGTTCCCCCACCCAGAACTCAAAAATCATAGTAACACCATCAAAATCAAAACACAGCTTTACGCATTAAACACAAGAACCAGTCTACCAGGCGAGACCTACAGACTATGGAATCTACGCAATAGTAAGAATATCCAGAGGATGCTCGAAGGCTTTAATTTCCGCTTCACCGATCAACAGATGCAAAAGTAGCATCAAATTGCTGGTTGATGAGAGGAAAAAAACCTGCAAAATAATTTGTTCCCCTCGTAAACCAAATGTACCAGACCCAACCTCAACTTTGCCCGCTTATGAAAAAAAAGACTCCTCAACTTTGCTTGATTGTAAATTTGGTTGACGAGGGAAAAAAAAAGCTGTAAATTTGGTGTTTCAATTCCCCTGCGCTAGCTATAAATTTGACAGCATTGGCTCCCCTAAATCCAATGCAAGAATTTCCTTTTATCTTAATTGAAAACCAAAGTCATCAAGAACCCATCTTAAATGAGCATCAACATACTATTAACAATATTTGAAGGCTTCCCCAATACCACCAACAGACTTATCTTCCCCAGCTTCACCATAATTGGTTTCAGAAAGTGAGGCAGGAAATACTCATATCCCATCAAACAGATGGAGGACTCCCATCTCCCTAAAGAATGTGTTGGCGTTTTCATATATCTTAACATTAATAACATGATATTTTTGTGATATAGATTTGTGGATGGCAAAGTAGTTGGTGGTTAATTTGGTTAAAGACAGAGAACTAGTGAAGGGAGGTTATAGACCACTAATGAATAAGTTATAGACCACAACTTTTTGAGCTTTTCTTTGGATATTTAATTTTTTAATTTTCCGATTCTTCTCGTTGATACGAACCAATACCACACAAAAGTTTGGCGTCAAACTAACATACGCAAAAAACATTTGAATAAGTACAAAACCAAAAAGTTGTGGTCCCCAACTTATTCATTTGTGGAAACACCCCGTATACGTGTATATGTGGCCTGCGGGAACAGTGAATGAATTCATTACTCAGCGGTTCATGTAATTGATCAATTCACCAAATCACTATCACTGATATTGTTTAAATCATACTGAGGTGCATACCCAAATGTCAACAACCCCATAAAAGCCCCCCCTAAAGGTTTGTGTATCCATAATGACTGGGATACAATATTAACTAGTTCATTTTATGAGGGTCAGGTTCTTTTGCATCAAGAAACACATTGAAATTGATTAACACTTACAGATGCATGATCAATACAAACAACTGTATGCATAATTGCGTGTACGGAGATAGGACCACTGTTTACCAAATGCCATGACTGACGGAGGCAGCAAGAAACAGATGCACCGCTGGGAAATGTTTGACATTAAAATCAGAAGTAAGAGAGAAGAGAGAGATTAGGTTTTGTAAACTTACTCTTGCCAAAAGAAGCAAAAGGTAGAGTTTGCAATGGGAGCTCCATTTCAGTGCGTCCTTGTGCTGTCCATACAAAGTAACTGATACTTTTCGGTTTCCGCTTTGTTTTCTTATCTCTCTGAATTTCAGCTTGTCGAATAACCAATATACCCTCCGTAGGTGCAAACAATGGAGTATAAATTTACTCTTAGTTATTGAAATTAAAACCACATTTGACCATATAAAAACCCGAGTTGAGATCTCCTCACATGGTAGATCTTCATGTGATGCAAAATAGAACCGATCACGGATTTAATTGACAACCCGAAAAGTTTATTTCGTAAATCTTGAAAACTCGAGTTGAGATCTTCTCATGTCATAAATCCCCATGTAATTCCTCATGTGACGCAAAAATAGAACCGATCAGGAGTTCATTTGATAATTCGAACAGTTCATTTTGTAAATCTTAATGTGTTTAACGTCCTTACAAAAAATAAATTTCATTGAACATCATTATCAAATTACACAAATCATATTTGTAACAAGCGAAATAGACAGTCATCTATATATTTATTTCACTCGGAGCGTACACTATAGCTATTACCTCTACGGTCTACATATGTACGTACTGATACTAACTTTTTTGAGGTCCCAGTCTGGCACCCTCCACAAGGCCAAAATCCCATTTTAAATTAACATTTAACTAAATTTATATTGGGCACTCGTCTAAGTTCTAACCAAAAGTACATTAGGCACTTTTAAGTTTTACTAACATTATTTATATTGGGTTTTTGTTCTCTTCTACTCTTTTTTATAGAATTTTAATATTTGCAATAGACTCAACCATATATAGATAGTTTTTGTGACTTGAAAGAACGCTGTATTCTATTTTAATAAAATATTTGAGTTTTGTATCCAAAATCTCCTCATTTTGTCGTCTATTGTACAAGTAAGACACTTTTGCCAAGTGTGATAGCAACCGTTTATACTCTTTTGTGTGGGAATATAGTGTTTTTTGCTTCATTTTTCGTATTTTAACTTTTAGGTTTCCGCACCCTTACAAGGAAATTTTAATTGCACCATGGATTTCACTTGTGAGTTGTGACAAAAATCATTAAACCAAGCAATTATCAATCTCTGATGAACTAGATGAACGGTACGGATCGTGAATTAGAACTTTAATGAGTCTCAGTTTGCGTCACATGAGGGATCACACGAGGGACCATCACACGAGAGAATCCTTTATTCATAATAAGAACCCGCATGGATCACTTTCTTAACCAGTAGGCTAAATAGCTTCTATGTGATGTGAAAAGTCTAAGTTTCGAATCTCAAACACACATCAGATATTATGGATGGTTGAACTCACATTTTCATTTTAACCCTAGGTGCTTGACCAAGTGGGAATGAGAAATCAATAAGTGTTCAAATCTCATAAGGGCTAAACATCTCAAACCTTGGAGCCACCGGAGAGTTTGCCCGGCCGGTTCATTAGCTTCAGGACTCCGGAATTAGTCAAGATGCCCGCAACCTGACCTAGGCATCCGGTTATCCCAAAAAAAAAAAAAAAAAAACTCATTTTCATTATCTATTGTCCACAAAAAAGTAATGATAGTCATTGGTGCTAGACTGCCACTCTAGCATACCATCCAAATTAAAGACTGGAGTAACTTAGGAGGTGGACTCGTTTCCTACTAGTAATACTTGAAACTTTCCCATCTTTTGTGCATATTAAAGTTGGTAACAAATATTCCCAACCCATTTATTATAGTCATTTATCACTACTAGCTAGCTCCTGAAATCAATCAAACATCTTATGCAAACGTCGACCCATGCATGGGCGGATTTAATGTAGGCTCATCTGGGTGACCCAGCTGAAACGTTAATAAATAATAAATATGTTTTTATTTCTCACAAAAGTGATTTGTGTTGTAGTGGCAAGTGCTCTGTGTCTTCTCAAAGAGATCTTGGGTTCAACTTGCGTCTTTTGCTTTGTTTTTAATGCTCCACAAAGTATTATCTTCTCCCTAAGTCCTGTGCATAATTTCTCTCATTGAAATTTAATGTTTCAATTTTTTTTTCCTCACTGTAACCTTACAACTTTGATTTACTACAATTTTACCAATTCATTAAGTACTAAACTTCAAACATCATTAAAAAGATTTTATTCAATTTTAGAAGTACTAGTGTGGACTTTTTTTAATTTTAGATATTCCTGGCAAATTTGTTCTTTTTTTTTTTTTTTGGCCCATTACATGATCTTAATTCAAAAACTTAACAATGTCACAACAAAGATTCATTTTTTGGGGGATGATTTTATCTTTTTCAATTATTGTAAAAAAAATATTTGAGGGCCCCATATTTAAGGTTCATCTTTCACCATGAAATCTCAGAACCGGTCTTGTATTCAAAAGGTGACCCATCTTTATAAAATTTATGAATCCGCCACTAGACTCATGGCCACAAGGACCATAAGTGTGATTGAATCGAATCCATGCGGTTGTTGGGTTGTTTCCATACCTACGCCAACCTCCTTTGATTTAATCAAAAGCAACTTTTTTATAAAGGCAGTCATGAATCGAACGTGCATGTGTACGTACCTTGTTCAGACCTCTGTGCTCCAGCTCTCTTGGGGGTTGTTTGAATTTGCCGCGTGGCATCAGGATTTGAGAGATTTTTACTTGGGTTTGGAAGGCCAATAATAAAGCAATAAGTAGGATTAGTATATAATCACACACAAACAACTACAAAAACTCATTCATAATAGGAGTGGTCCCAGTCCCACACACAACTGGACACCCCCACCAAATATGGCTATTTGAACACCCACCCTTTAAGATAAATTTCCTGAACTCGAATGTTGTTACCTAATCTAGAAATTAGGAGCATTTCCAGGTCTCGGCCCTAGCCATAGGCCTAGTAGGTGACCGCCTAAGGTCTTCAGTTTTGGGCCCAATTATTGAACCCCAAAATAGCAGAATATGTTAAATATTATGTATGTCAAATATTTTTCAAATGAGAGAGTGTAATGTGGTGGTAAGATCTTCATCCTTTAATCTTGAGGTCGTGTGCTCAATCTATGGAGGCCTCATTTTTTCGCGCACATTTTTTGAAGTTGTGCAAAAAAAATCGTTCAAATTGATGGCGTTGAGAGTCAAACCCGCGATCTAAGATACCGAAAACATGCTCAAAGTAGCATGTCACTAATTAAGCCACAAGGTAATTTTGCTTCTCGAACAACTAACTTATATAGAAAACATGAGAGACCTCATTTTCATGTCTCGCTTGGGGCCTCCAAAATCTCAGGACCGGGCTGAGCATTTCCATCAAATATGGCTATTTGAAACTTAGGGATTAATTGCAAAGATTTAAGGAGAATGGCAGATATTCACGGGCATCCTCACCTCCTTCCACAGTCAAAAAAAAGGAGCACCCACCACACCAACTCATGACCACCCCAAAAGTACTCTCTCTCTCTCTCTCTCTCTCTCTCTGAGCAACTGCTAGCAATGAGCTGTGACATACCATCTGCCTTCCCCTGCATCAGCTAATTCACGAGCCTATTTAAGGTCTCTCCCTCCTTTTCACCTCTTCCTCCACCCATATATATTTACATAGTACTCGAAACCCACTAGGCCAAAACTCCTCTCACCAAAAAGAAGAACACCCGCAAAAGAACTCCAATTATACAAATGTCTGTTACTCTTCTCCATTTTACCCTCATCGCTCTTCTACTCATGTTATCTCCTCTAGACGTAACGATGGCCAGCCGTCACGAACCATCGTCAAGTGCTGAAGAATATGTGACCATGAAGCCCCTTATTATGGATCACAAGAAGCAGCTTTTTCGAGGGAGGGAAGTGAATGGTTGTATGCCCAAGGGGTTTCGGCATTCTTCTGCACCAAGCCGATACGTGAATTATCAGACTATGGGCTCCTTGAGGTGCTCTACTAGTAGTACTAGCAGGCATTCCAATTCCAGGAATAAACCATGAACACTGCATGTTTTGTGAGGAAGGGCTTAAGTGATTACTGTTATAGTAATACTCCATTTAGTTTTGTTGTGTGATTGCTACTTGGAAGGTTGCTGGGCAGCATAAGACGTACAACTTTTGAGAGGTGTCTAATGAGATTTTTTTTTTTTTTTTGGTTTTTGGGTGAGAATTCATAAAGTGCGTCCAATGTAAGTATACATGCTGAGTGATTACTCTATTCAAGCTCTCTCTCTCTCTCTCTCTCCACAATATTTGTGAACTAAGTGAAGAGTGAAAACACTTGCAACATCCTGGGTTTAGGCCAAAAGGTGGTTGGGTTGAATTCCAAGGAGGTTTGTGTGTGTGTCTGAGAGAGAGAGAGAGAGAGACCATGGCCTGCCACTCCTGCTAAAAAAAAACTCATACCACATGGCCTGTCATAAGCAAGTCATTGCACGAACAGAAGTCACTGAATACAAGTGTCCATAGCTAAAACTAAGCAGGAGTCTGCAGTCTGATTCAGTCCCACATTAAGTGCCATATTGTCACTTTCAAATCTTTCCAAATATGTACAAGAAAATTTCTCATTTTATGTCAAAACATGGGATACATACATAAAGCTATGTTGGGATAACTGGGGGTGCCCTCTGCCTCATGGCAATCACGTGTGAATTTGGCTGGCAGTGAGAATTGATCACACAGTTCTGCAAGTTATTGGTAAACAGGTCAGCCACTTTAAAAGTATTTACAGTCTTATTTGTTTGAGACCACACACGCATCTGGGAGCAGAATTGCCCATAAAATCTCAAGCTAAAAAATACTATGACATGACAAATATAAAGTAAAGTATTCATCCATTCATAAATATTAAGTAACATCATTTTACAAACAACAGTGAAACCGGATACTGAAAGTTCAGCCGGAAACACCCCCCTTAATATCCAAGCATTTGATGAAGTGATTGTCCCCTCCATAAACATCCATGAGTAGCATAAAAAGCACAAAAAAAAAACATTAAACTCGAGCAGGATACAACCTAACCATAGAGGTCATCTTCATCTGCCCCACCAGCAGAAGTCGCGAAGGGGTCAGATCCTGTAGCTCCTCCGGTTCCTGCTGTCTCAGAAAACCTGAATTCCGTTCCGAAACCGCGAGACTGCTGCAAGGTCTGAGCAAAGGCCTGGTATTTGCGTATGTCAGCATCGCTCACACTCCTGCGCGCATATTTCATTGACTCCTCAAAATGGGCAGCCTTAATCTCAGTCACCTCGTCGTCAACGTCCTCGTCCATAGAGTCAGGGTTCTCCCCCCTCCTCCGCTCCTTCTCTATGTCCTGAAATATATGACCAAAACATTCAGCCTACTTTCTCTAAAAACAAAAAGCAACAGAATCAACGCAACTATCTTATGTGGCCATAAGCATGCTAATAGAAACATTTAAAAAGACCTTAAAAAATAACTATAGCAATGATGGTCAGAGTATCAATAACTGCAAATCACAAGTAGTCTGAGGTTGACAGACTCCCACCATGCAAACCCAAAGAAAGTGGTCTAAATCATTAAGCTGAAGGCCAACCTAGAAAATAGGCCCCCCTCAGGCTATCACAAGATTCCCAACACCAAAAGTTCTCAACATTTGACCTAAACTTCAGTTATTTCAGCAGAAAATTTTGTCAGGGTTAGAGGTACAATGACAAAGATAATGCTGGCCGACCAAAACTGATCCAGGATAACTTTATCAAC
>JAOTQK010000005.1:9657703-9667998 GCA_025642025.1 Rhododendron ferrugineum
TAAGAAGGCATGCCAAACGAGGAACAATATGATCCCTAAAATATCAAAATCAATCATCTCTCTCTCTCTCTCTCTCTCTCTCTCTTTCTAGATATCCTCCAGCTCATCTTTTACATGGTTTGATCAAGTTCTATTGTCCGAATTGCATGTGCCACAACGGATTGGGAGCCCCTTAACTAAGAACATGCTGAGAAATCGGCCAAAGAATAATACATACACAGCGCACGAAGAACAATCAAGTAGAGAATGTAAACTGAAAAGAGATAGATTTTTACATGGTTACGTTTATGGCAGTTTTTATTATGTTTCGACCGAAGGAACAACGTAAGTTACATCGGCGTATAGCATGATATTTAAATTCTAGGATTTACATCATCACAAACATGGTCAACGTAGAGGTAATCTACAGCAGAATCACGCTTCACAAATCAAACAAAACCATATATACATACATAGATAGACATGTGCACTGTATATGCGTTAATAGTAAGTATTTGATTAGAAAAGCTAAAAAGACTACACTAAAAGCTTAAAATGATTGCCACTTCAAATTCTCGAATGAATTAGTTTCCATAATTGGAAAGCAGATCTGACTAGGTATAGGGACGTTTCATGGGTGACGAAAATAAAGTTCAAGTGGCAAGAATAATTGTTACTTTAATTTTCAGTCATTTCATTTCTTTAGAGAGTAGTAGAGTTGTTTGTCTATATATATATATATATATATATGTGATAATGGTCTGAACTCTGAAGTGTTTGTCCGGTACTTGTAATATTATGCTTGTAACTTTCTAGGAGGAAATGATGGGTCATAATATATATGTCAGGAAGGTGGGTTGTTTGTCATCATATGTAAAAGAGATTTCTCCTGGCCTACAAAAGGAGGAGGCCATCGGTTATGTACTTAGACTTAACAATAATATTCTCCAGTGTTTGTGTATCTCTTGATCCTCTCCTACTCTCCCTTCTTTGTGATATAGAACTTGAACTTCATTCACATGCACTGGTCTCCCACATTAACACCACCCCAGTCTCTCTCTCTCTCTCTCACACACACACACTCACTCACTAATATATATGAGAATGCTATCATGTAAATTGTCCCCAGAAAAGAAAAGAGGGAGACACCGTAGCATTATCCTCATGTAAAAGGACGTGAGTTGATCATAAAGAGTCAAACCAAAAGCCATGGCAAAGGTTGGAGCCAACGGTAAGAAACATAAGAATGGAGACAGTGGTGGAGATGCTTCAAAAGAATCTTGATCAAACCATTCGGCCCATTCTCAACTACCGATGATAACAACGTATCAAAAGATGTGAAACAAGGGTACTTTGCAGTGATATCAGATGACGATTACGAGCTCAAGAGATTTGTCATTCCATTGACTTATTTGACTCACCCTTCCTTCCTTCCTTCAAGAGGCTATTGGAGCAAGCAGCCGAAGTGTAGGGTTTCTATGGTGAGGGTGCACTCACACTCCCTTGTTCTCCAAGAGAACTTGAGCGGATACTCGATGAGGAGTTGGAGAAGGACACAGATAATTCAGTGATGAAAAACTCACCTGGAATAATATTTTGCTTGTGAAATTATTGTTTAATTGTATGTGCTGAGAATATGATAATGTAATGTCATCCGTTCAACGAAAATATAAAAGGTCGAAGAGAATGATCATTGTAGCATTGTTGATCACTTGGACGTCCGTAATCCATCTCTGCAACTGAAGAGAAGCTTCAGAAAATCGCAGAGCAAAACTAACCCTAATTTTGGTGTTGCTTCATGCCGAAAGAGGAGATGATATTTTCGTTAACCGTTACAAGATCGGCTTAAGCTGTTCTCTTCTCTTCAACTTAGCCGAACCCATTGACACGTTATAACTGTATTACCAAACACGCATATTCAACACAATCACTCAATGTTTGATGTATTCAGCGGACTCGATAAATGAGACCGAATTTGAGTTCAGAAAATATGGAATAGTAACATCTTTGAAATTGAGAAGAGAATCCCACACAGACAATTTCGGCCAACTTTTAGACATGAAGATAAATCCAAAATTGCAACCCAGCAAAACAAAACACTACTGAAATCCATATATCATTACAAGCCATCCCATACAAAAACTGACTAGAAGCCACGTAACGGGGATGGTGAATAGTAGAATAAGATCACCGTAAATTTCAAGTACAATGTCAGGTTCAAATTGAATAGATAAAAATGACATAATCCAAACACACGTATCCGCTCAACAAGAAATTACCAGCCGTCATATATCGTATTGGTGTCCACAGCCGAGAATAAACAAAATTCAAAATGCATGATGTGAATATAGGAGGAAAAAATATTCCAGCTAACCAAAGTAGAGAACCTTAATCGCCTCCTCTGCTCCCTTGGCTGTTCTCATAATCTCCACCTAGAGAGCACATTGTAAAGACCACTGGTCCTCTTTCATAGTGAATCATATATCCCTATTATAACAAAGAAGACAAGCCTAAAATGTGCTTCAATCGGACAAACCAGCTTTCTTCTTCAAGTGCTTCTTGAAGTCCATGATATCACCCTCCCATCGTGTCACTTTCAGATTCTCACACAACCAGATCTCGTGGGCCACCTGGTTTATGAGCCTAAAATCGTGGCTAACGAGCACCATACCACCATCCCACTCGTTCAAGGCCTCAGCCAACGAGTCAATAGTCTCAATATCCAAGTGATTAGTAGGTTCATCCAACAAAAGCATCTGGGGTTGTCGAAACGCCAACCACGCGAAAATCACTCTGCTCTTTTGCCCGTCAGACAAATTCTTCATGGGCATCACCTGGGCTTTTCCGGTAAGCCCAAACCTGCCTATTGCCGCCCTCATCTTCTCTTCCTCGTTTCCTGGGTATTCTTTTATCATAAACTGGAGAGCGGGCATCTCTAGGTCAAGTTTCTCAGCCAAATGCTGGTGGTACTGAGCAATCCTCAGGTGGTTGTGCCGCTTGACCATGCCATCAAGTGGGGTCAACTCCCCCGTCATCAGCTTCAGCAAAGTACTCTTCCCAGCTCCATTGGGCCCCACTAGAGCTATTCTAGAGTCCAAATCTACTCCAAAATCGAGATCCCTATAGAGAATGTTCTCGGGGGTGTAGCCAAAAGAGACTTCCGAGAATTGGAGTACAGGAGGCGGAAGCTTCCCGACATCAGGAAATCGGAAAACCAGAACCTGATCTCTAGCCACCTTCTCTGTGAGACCACCTCGCTCCATTTTTGCCAGGGTTTTCTCTTTGCTCTGCGCCTGGCGGGCCAGTTTTGCTGATCCGTGTCCAAATCGGGCAATGTACTCCTTCATATTGGAAATCTGCTCCTGCTCCCACTTGTATTGTTTCATTTGGTTTTCTTCTAGGTCCCCCCGAGTTTGAACATACTGGTCGTAGTTACCGGTGTAAATCTTCAGTTTCTTGCTTTGCATGTGGATGATGTTAGTGCAAACACCATTCAAGAAGTCCTGCGAGTGTGAAACGACGACCAAAATGCTCTCGAAATTCTTCAAAGTTTCCTCCAACCAGACACAAGCTTCCAAATCTGTTATTGGAAAATCAACCGCAAGTTCACTATTAACATTTCTAAACCGCAGGATCAAAGAGGATAGAGGGAGAAAAATGAGAAGAAAAACAAAGCTTCATATCAACCACATCAACAACTAGTGATACCAGAATTATTCTCAGTCAAGGTCACTAGTTTTTGGCCTTACCATCTAAAACTAGACCAAACATATCTTGTAACATCATAATCAGCTAAATCTGAATTGAATGACCTTAAACACCATATCAACATCTGACAGTATTTGTATTATTTGGGCGTTTAGGCCATCAGGTGATGCGGGCTTTGCCCCTTAGATGTATTTTTCAACCTTTGGTTGGAATTTCCCTTCCCCCTTTCCCTTAAATAAAATTGTTACTTTTGCTGATTAAAAAAAAAAAAAAACATCTGACAGCATAAAGCCCATGTTACCTGGAATTCAGAATCCTTTCGCTATGGTGAAAGGGAATGTGGTCCGCCACATGCCTTGACCTTTGGTAGATAGGTAGGCTTCTACAGGTTACAATATTCTAATGTAATTAATTCATTGAGGGCTTGAAGCAACCACCATAAAATAAAAGAGCATTATCACTTCAAAAAGTTTCTAAATAAATCGCAGTTCTACGAGCCTTGTGGCCAAACTTTTACATTTTTTCCTTGAGAAGCTCTACTTTGTGATTTTTATATAGTATTTTCACCATAATATTGCTCCCTATCGACTCTAACAGTTCCCATCGATGGCTTGATGGACCATGGACGTCTACAGCAAGTCAGCAACATTACTACATTTCTTTTCCTCCAAGGGAACTGTAAAGAAGATGGAATGAAAAACCTTTAGAGACTGCTCTGGATCCCTAAAATTCAGTGTTTTTGTAAAGAATGTTTACCATTTTTCAAAACGAGCATTCCAGACATCGATCGCTAGGGTATTACTATATTCGTATTAGTATTTTTGGGTTAACACATCGTAATTGCAAGTACCAACAAGGGGAGACATAAATTTGACAGCACCAAAGGCAATAAAAAAAATAAGTCCTCACAATGAAAAGAAAAGAGCCGGTGGAACTTACCAAGATGATTGGTGGGTTCATCGAGCAACAGGATGGTTGGATTCATAAACAGAGCCCTTGCCAGAGCAATCCTCATTCTCCAGCCTCCAGAGAAGTCACGTGTTTTCTTTTCTTGCATCTTCTGGTTAAAACCAAGACCAAACAAGATCTCAGCAGCTCGCTTCTCGGCAGTTGATGCATCCATGGCTTCCAAACGTTCATAAATGCGATCAAGATTTTCTCCACCACCATCCTCCTAAAACAGCAACAATCAACACAGCTTTGTGATTAATGTCCTGAAATTACCATGCTCCAAGACACGACTCTCTTCGTTTGTAAGTTCCCAGAATCAGCTTTGGAGAATTGAGAATCTAAAAATCATTCTAAAGCTTTCCCCAAATGACTTTTAAAAATAAACCACAAAAATAAATTCTAGAAACAGTCAACCAAACAAGTTTCTGAAAACTGCAACCAAACAAGAACACTCAGACAAACCTGCCCAGCCAACGCTTCAGCTTCTTTCTCCAACCTCAACCTCTCCTCATCACAGCTCACAACAGCCTGAAGTGCAGACATGTCAGAAGCCTCAATCTCCCTGGAAAGGTGATGAATATCCATGTGGTCGGGAATGGGAAGCTCTCTATGTCCTATTGCAGTAAGAAGTGTAGATTTCCCACAGCCATTCAATCCAAGTAAACCATATCGTCTGCAAAGAAAATAGTATGAGTCAAACGGATATATTCATGCACCATACAGTGGCATTATAAGGCCCAGAACAAACCTGCCATAATTTAGTTCCAGTTCAGAATCGACGATAAGATCATGTCCGTGGAAAGTGAGTGATAGAGACTCTATCTGCAAAGGAAGCACAGTTCTTCCTCAGTATCAAGAATTAAGCAGCTAGGACAAATAAGATTACTAACTAGATCAGTTCTGCATAACAAATGATTCTTGATGCATGTCATTACCTCATCCACAAGTGGTCCAACAAGATTGGTTGAACAAACGGGACATATTCACAAAAGAGTGTTCATGAAACTAAGCTGGCAACATAGTTGGCAGAACACTCTGGCGACACACCCATCTGCTTGCCTAGGCGCTCGTCTAGGTGCACCAAGCTAGCAACAATAAGCTAAAAGTGAGACTCACTAGAGATTAGAAAGTTTACATCATCCAGGTAACCTCTATGAGTCGTGCAGGGCATCACAGAGTTGCTTTATGTCAAGAATAGACTCCATATCAAATAGTGAACGGAGACAAAAAGAAACTATTACCAGTTCAAGACTAAAGACTTGCAGCGATGTGTAGATGGCCAGAATGACTTGATATGTAGATTGTTATCTTTCAAGTAGAGTGTGATAATTACACTGGTAACCGGTTGACTCGAAAGCAATCCATGAATGTTTGGTAACTTGTCAAAACTGATTTGGCACGATAATACCATAGCGCAAAATGTTGGTCAGGTCATCCATGCATTAAAATGAACTTAAGGCGGATCAACTATAATGCAGAAAGTACCAAATTCCCCAATTACAGGCATTTCTTATCTTCTTTTCCGTTTCCTTTTTTGGTAGGTGAGTGCTCTCTTACCTCTGAAAGAAGGCCCCTTGCAAGCAATTGGTAGACCGACAGAAATCAACCTTCTACTTCTCACAAATAAGTATATGAATTCCATTTATGTATAAAAGAACATGGTTACAGAATCGGTAAGAACAAACTCCAGATTCCCTCCGCCTCCCTGCCCTCAAAATTTGGTTCCCACCTTGCATCTTCTAGGAGGTGAACATAACAGCATTTTCTCATAAATGATATCACCAATGACCAAACACATTTCATGTTCTAATTAAATCCTCCCTCTTAGTGCAAGATTGTGACTCCATGTATTTAGCTTGCCATTGTATAGCTGGACTCAGAATATCTCTGATGACTATCACCGAAAGCTAATGTAGTAGGATAGGTTTCCTCAAGTGGCACCAGACTTTGCAGCCATCAAGAGACTAACTTTGCCATGGTTTATCCCTGAGGTTTGCCATCAAGACACTAATTTCTTCAAGTACTGAGGTATAATCAATAGTGACCAGGCTTGGCAATCCGCCCCGTCCCGAACGGGGCAGGTTTTCCACCATATTTTCGAGTATAGGGTCGGGGCAAAAATTATAAAACCCGACCAGGTTCAGGGTGACGGTAACCCGCCCCGAAATTACCCGCCCCGATCTATATATGTATATATACTTATATGTGTATTCTTACATTTTCCTCCCTTGTATATATATACTTGTTACATGTTCCAATTTTTTTTCACTTTACTGTGGTGTAAAGAAAGTGTTGCAATTTCAGAACACAATCTCTATTCTCTAATGATATTTCACTTGTTACTATGGCTGGAGGAATGTTGAATTGCAACATGAATTTATTTTGAGATTGTGGTAGAATGAATACTTCCAGTCGTCCAAGCGGTAGCCTGCAACTATACAGTAGATTAGGATTGGCGACAGGGCAGGGCGGGTAATCCGTTACCCGACAGGGTCGGGAACAGGGAAATTTTTCATTACCCGTTCGGGTTTCAGGGCGGGTTTGGGGAGTTCGGGAATTTTAGGGTCGGGGTACATCAAAATCCGCCCCGCCCTGCCCCGTTGCCATTCCTATTAGTGACGTAGAATAGAGACGTGCTTCACCCCAACCATTGTTATCCTTATACAATAATACCTTTGACCAAGACTTGTAGCATAACACAATAAACCAAATTTGTTAAGGGCAAGAGCCTAAGATCATAAATTATGAAATTCCTTTCTAGGGTCTACCGAAATTTCATTGTATCACCTAATAAATTTGCTTTCGGTGTCTTGTTACTTTGGAAAGGTATTTGCGAAGCCCATCTGTTGTTCTATTTACATTTCCTCTACTTCAGGACAAACATGTGAAAACAAGTTAACCCCAGAAGGTGTCAACCATTTTGTGTTCACTTTCTTTGGTTCAATAGTTGGCCGGCTCAACCATATATGGCTGCTTAGGCTCCACTATAGTACATTCATCTATGATCTATCCCTCTTGTAGCTAGACTCTTCAATAACACAATTTTCATTGGACCTGGCGCCCCACCGCCACCTGATGCCTTCTTTCACAATTCCACCAAATTTGACTGTAGTTGCTAGTGGGCCACAGGGTTGCCTCCCACACTCTAAAATTCAATGTTACAATCATTTGAAATGTTATGAGGCCTCCTTCTCCTGCTGTCACATAGCATAAGCTTATTTGGTTCCCCAAGTGCATTCCTAGACAAAACTTCATCCACTGGTTGACCATCGGATGGAAGTTAAGAAGAAAGAATACACAGAAACTGGGGAGTTGTAGATTCTGTAATCTATCTCCTACATCATCAGGTATTGCTCACATAAACTCGTGAATTAGAGAGTACTAATGGATTCTGCATATGACTCCAGGACTTACAGACACCGGAAATCAAATAAACACCGCTCTTCTTTAATACTGCAATTTTTACAAGTATTTTACATATAAATACCATATCCAATTTAATCCTGCGTACACATACAGTAGAGAAGAATATACGAGTGATTAATACACATTCCCAACATATCTTTCTTTCTACGAATTGACATGTTTACAAAAGTAATCATATTAAATTTCTTTACCTGTATCTTCAAATACAAGACTAATAGAAAAGGCAAGGGCCTGAAAACCATGCTCAAAATGGAACCAACTGAAACAATCCAAAAAAAAGAAAAAGATAAGCCCTTTCAGGATGAAGTTACCCGAATATCCCTGGAGAGAGGATGCGAACAGAGGACACCAGTACAAGTCCGATCCGAAATCTGAAGCGCGTCAACTCCGTTGGACACGTCATCGACGGTAGCGGCAGCCTTAGACGACGCCGCAGCCGCCACGGCCTTCCCTCCTCTCTTGGCGACCGCCGCCGCCTTCTTCTGGGCCGCCTTCTTCTTGCTCGCGTCCGACACCATCTGTTCCACACAAAAAACACCGAAATCAATCCAAATCTATCCAAAAGGAAAAAAAGAAGAAGAAGAAAATATACAATTAGTAAAGGCAAAAAGAGGAGTAGAACGGGATGTGGGTAACGTACGGTAGAGAAGTGAGGTGAGATCGGAGGGGAGAGAGAGGAGATCTAGGGTTTTGTGCGTGGATTGCCTGGACAGGGAAGTTTGTGCGAGGTTTAGCCTTTTCTCTACCTAGGTCGGAAGAGGAGAGGCGCTGAGAGAGGGATGCCCAGGTAGAGAGAGAGAGAGAGAGAGGGTTTGGGCCTTTGAGGGTTTTGATCAGCGGCGGTTTGGAAATTTATATGGTACTTATGTGGAATCTAAAGGACACACGTGTCGGAATCGAAGGGGGATATACGGAGTACCAAATTTGTTAGCCTAGCCTCCTCCCTGATTTTTTGTATTTTAACTAAAAATCAAATTTCGAATTAGAAAAATCTGAAGTTTTTTTGTTTTTTGTTTTTTACTCCTCACAAAACAATTCTCATCCAACAAAAAGTGTCTTTTTTAGATTGCAGTGAACTCTTTTTTTTTTTTTTCCCTTTTAACAGAGGAACGACCCTACAGCCAGGTTACTAAATGGACCTGATTGTGCAATCCAAACCTCTTAGGAAGTTAGTGCGACCACACCAATCATAGATCCCTACTTTCTTCAGGGTCTTGAATAGTACTTTCAAAACATGGACATCCGCCACATTGGTAGAGTGAACTGACGAAGAAGAGTACGTTGTACAAAAATAGTAGTAGTACTAGTTTTTGATTGATTTCTTTCCATTTCTGCTCACATTTTATCCTCGTCAAATCCCAGGAAAAGAGTAAAACTGTGCGAGAATTTTTTTTTTTTTTCTTTCTCATCACACACTATTGCTCACCATGGAAGAAGAATTCTTCAGACAGATATTCTAACTGGTGGAGTAGGACATTTTCAAAACTAAAAAAAGAATTCAATTTGCCGAAATAACTAAAAGAAATCTAATTTACACACTATTAACGGGTGCTTTCCTGTTTCAAATAAAATCAGAAAATTCTATCGATTAATTAATTACTTTTCAGTCGAAATTTTAGAATTCATGGCATGTTTAGAACTTGTGAAAAGTAAGAAAAGAGAATGGAAAAAAAAAATATGTAGAAAATTTACGGTTCACAATCCTATATCTTATAGAGCATCCACAACCTAACAACTCATTTGCTTGGTGAGAAAGGGAGAGATAAGAAAAAAGAATCATTTCTCACCAAATTTTACCATTTTTAGGATTGGGTGAGAAATGAGAAGGGCCGATCAAAAAAAAAAAATTTGTTACTTTTTTCTTCATTTTTCACCAAAATGGTCAAGCCAAATGAAGAATTAACTCTTTTATTTCTTTTCTCATGAAACCCCACCATCTAATCCGGATAACTCTTTTATTTATTTTCTCATAAAACCCCTCCATCCAAAGGACTCGAGTTAACTCTTTTATTTATTTTCTCATGAAACCCCTCCATCCAAAGGAACTCTAAATGTCTATTTTACAATTCAAAAATTCTACTTATCATTCATGTTTTAACATCCAATCAAATTACTTTTCTAGTAAATTATATTGTGTTCCGCTAAAGATTTTTAAAAAATAAGTGTTTATTTGTAATTTTCAATCTAAAAAATCTTACTAACAAAAAACAATAAAAGAGTCAAAGAAAGAA
>JAOTQK010000005.1:9688516-9708284 GCA_025642025.1 Rhododendron ferrugineum
TACTAACGACGGGGAAATAGCAAGAAAAGGGAAGTGAGGAAGAAATGAACCTTGGATTCCTCGGACGAACCTCCTAATCTTAGTAGCACACCCCTCGCATTCGCAGTCCATGGGGACCTTCAAAACCGCGGTGGTTAGACCGTCGTCCTGCTTCCCTCCTTCTCCTCCTCCTCCTCCTCCTCCTTCGCTGTTTTCGCTCTTCTTCTTCTGCTGCTGCGGCTGCGGTTGCAGTTGCTGCTCATCGTTGTTGCTGGTCTTCTTCTCGCCTTGGTTGTTCTTGCTCTTCTTCTGTAACCAAACATCAAGAAGAACAAATCATTAGAGAGAGAGAGAGAGAGAGAGTTGGGAATCCCTTGGAGGGGGTAGGCAAATTTGTGGCTCTGAACTCACCTTGCCCATTGTTCGTGTCCTGTGAACTGGATTGGAATGTGGAAGGGGGCAGAATTAGTAGCGAGGGTCTAGCTTTATAGAGAGAGAGAGAGAGAGAGAGAGAGGTGGTTGCGGGATTGTGACAGAATTGCATATAGGTATAGGTATGTATGTATGGAAATGTACTCCTATGTATGAGCACAGGTGTTAACGATACTCCCTCCGTCTCAAAATGTTAGACTTTTTTGAAGATTGCGTGTCGTTTTATATTGCTTATGTCTTTCGAGTTTTTGAAGTTTTATATGATTTTGAAAATTTTGTTTAATAGAATTGATCAAAATCTATCATACAGGTTCATATTTGCATATTTTTTGGACATTCACATCGAAAGACATAATGTTGTGTTTGGAACACTTTTTGAAATTTGAATTTTTTTTAAAAAAGTAGTAGAAGTAATAAATGGAGATAAAAAAATAAAAAAATAATTAGAAGTAGAAAAAATCTAAAAAGAATCTTTTGAAAAATACTTTTACAAAACGTTCCAAACAAAGGCAGAAGTTATTGAAAACAACTCACTATCTAAAAAAGATCTAACATTTCGGGGACGATTGGAGCACTGTTATCCCCGTGTTGTACTAGTTTCACGCGTGGGCATTTGGAGGTTGCTGCGAAATTTCTGCCACGTTTGTAGTGGACAGTTTTTTTTTTTTTTCTCTCTCTCTCTCTCTCTCTCTCTCTCTCTCTTTTAAACTTGGTTTGCAGTGGGCATGCAGTTGATTGTGGTGGCCACTGGCCAGTCTCGAGGCCTATAATTACGTGCTAGAAATTCCTTGGTCTGTGTAGGCCCGTTATCTCTTGGCCATTATTTGTTCCACAACTGATTGACCAACTTTATTTGATATTTATATTTTTCGGTTTTATCCGGTGTAATTATTTTTTTATTTTGTGTGAAAAACGCATATAAATTCGTAGATGCTATTGAAAAATGGTAGGTGTGACCGACAACTTGGGACCAGATAAATTCCTGTAGTTTTTTAAAGTGGAACCCTATCCTTTTTCCCATTCTCCGCCGTCTCGAACAATCGAGGAAATGAATGACGACGTAAAATAAATTTCACAGACGTACGTGTCTTTCAAGGAGTGTATTGTTGACTTTTATAATAATTCAGTTCAATAGAAATAGTTACGTTATTTCGTCCCTTCATTCTCAATAATGAAAATCCCCAGACCATCAAATCATCAATACTCACACGTTATTCGATTTTTAATTCTTCATGAGTGAATTGGGAATGTTTGTTGTTGTCAAGCCAATAAACACATACTAATCCTATTTCATGATATGTTTTATGTTAAGTTTAATACACCTGCTTCCCAATTAATCCGTATTCCTAAATTCTAATATGGGTTTTAAAATCCAACTTATTTATGTTATTGTGCAAAAATAACCAACACATTAATTAGCGAGATGACTTTATTCTTAACAAAAAATTGAAAACAACTTATTTTTTTCACTTATCTATCCAAACCACTGTGTTCTCTGCTTAGGAAGCATTTTATAAGATAAATGCTAATAACAGCACACTAAGCTGTTGTTAAAGTTGAAAACTATGAAAATTGTATAGAAGTGGATAAAAGTATATGAAAAATGTAAAAAGAGTATTGAAGTGTTTTTTTTTCTTTTATTTTCTTTAACTTATTGACAACCTAGTGGGCTGCTAATAGAATGACCATAATATAAAACCAAAGTAACCCATAAAACAACAGGACCATATAGAACTTTAGTGGATGCAAGGCCTTCTTTTCATTCCTCCCTTCAAATCTCCCAACTTTTATATTTGTTACTTTTTGTGAGTTTGAAAACCTTGGAATCCTTAATTTCAAGAAATGGGGGACCCTATTGATTATTGAGCATGGGTGTTGTTCCCATCCGGACAATTCATGCTCAACAATGGACGACTCAGATTTCATCTCGATCAAACAGATTTTAGCTGTCCATTCAAGGTTAAATTTGAGCTTTCTATTGCCAAGCATGGACGGTCCGGATGGGACCCCGATCAATCAAAATGCAACCCTAAAATTTTGATGCAAAATGATGAATCCCAAAGTTTTTGCTCTTTCATTTTCCCTTTCAAATAACACATGAAATCTACTTTACAAAGATTCCAATTGTCTATCAGATAATAAAACTTAAGTAGTGGGCCTCAACTACATATACTCTTCAATATCACTACTAGACTAAATTCCTCCTCCATTTACGAGAAATAGGGCTTTGGATGGAAGAATGGCCCAATACAAAGTGGCTGCCCGGGCCTGGCCCATCCCAGATAAGGCCTGGAAGGCTTGACCCATAAAGGTGTCGCATGGAGATATATTACACCCTGCAAATTATCTCGTCAACAAATTGCTTCGTCACTCTTCAGTCATCACAAGGTGAGCGCTCTCTCTCTCTCTCTCTGCAAATCTTAATGGCTTCTGCAATCGCCAGTTCCTTATCTCGCCTCTCTCTCCTCCGACTCACCACCATTACCACCTCACCTCTAACCCAAACTACCTTCCTCACCATCAAACCAAAGGTCCAAAAAAAAAAAAAAAAAAAACCCATTGAACCCTCTACTCCCCTGATTTCAAACTCTCCCCTCTTTTTCCTAATCTCCATTTTCTCTTTGGCTCTTTGCAGTCCTCGAATCGCTGCCGTTTCGTTTCGTCATCAATGGCTTCAGGTTCCAAGGAGTCCCCATCCAACAACCCCGGCCTACAAGCTTCCCCCGATGAAGCCACCAAAGACTATTTCATGCAACAAACTGTAAGCCCTTTCTGCTTTCAATTCATACCCTTTAAAATTAGGTTTATTAGTTACTATTTTGTATTTTGTTTTTGTTTTGTTTTGAATTTCAGATGTATCGGATTAAGGATCCAAAAGTGAGTCTGGATTTCTACTCTCGCGTATTGGGCATGTCGTAAGTCATTTTTATCTTGAGAAAAGTTTGTTTGTAGGCTGGTATGGTTGTTTGATAGACTGATAGTACTTGTGATTTTGACCCAATGTTGGTATTTGCGGCAATTTCTAGCTAGTAGCCTACTGGTATGCCTTTTTTCTTAAATTGAAATGTCGAATAATCAAATTCCAATTGACTGAATTGAGGTATCTGTCTATCTGATGCTTATGACAGACACTATGAACTTGGTTTTTATTTATGTTCCAAATCCTTGTCTAATCCGGCCAGTCCAAATCCTTGTCCAACTCCCGCGTCATGAACGCTGGTTGAACTTGTTACAGCACACCTTACTGTAAAATAATGCTCGACCATACCTTACGATCTTCTACCGTATTTGCCGCACATCTAGAACATGAACCGAGTTTGGACTCTATCGTGATTTGTTTGCTCTCTCTAGGTCTCTCTCTATTTCGTGAATAATAGAAAAAACGTGTTCCTGACCTAGAGACTAGAGAGCATAACGTGTATATATAGGGCTACGATAAGAACCTAAGGAGTAATAAGTCCGGGCTTCCAGTGTAAATAAGAAACCCTAATCCCACTAGGATTCTATTTCTTATTTCACTAATTACTATAATTCACCCCACTACAGAATTATAATTGCACTCCCGTCCTTATCTCAATTATATTACGAGCTCCATGATATTAAATACTTAAATATCTCCCCACGTTAAGGTTACAGATACCCGTTGATTAAAATAAATTACTGACAAGGGACACATCCAAATGTACATCCCTCTCACAAGTGATGCTAGGACCCACAACACTATTTAGAGGGTCCCACCATCACTTGTGAGAGAAGATGTAAAAGTGGATGCAAACTTGGATGTGTGACTAGCATTTTTTATTTGATTCTCTCAATTCAAGTCTATTTTTTTTTACATATTAAATACATATAGGTTCCAGGTTATCTGCAATGAAGAAAGAAGGTGCCTGCTAGATCATTTTTTATTTCCCGCAATCCGGTTGCCCATTCTTCAGGCTCTTGCTTGTCTTTACTGTCAAATGCAGCATTTGTATACCTAGGCAAGCTTGACAGGAGATTTTACTTACATATGAATATGATCTACAAAGTTGTTGAATTTTATTGGAATCTATTTGAATTTATTTGCATATGATCTACAAAGTTGGTTATTCATTAGCACAGGCTGCAATAAAATTATAATGAAATACTGGATTAATAGGGCTTAAACGAAGAGCGTCATGTTTAATATGTAAAGGACTGTGCAGTGAGTTTCTTTCACGGCCTTTGTGTTCCTTTTCTTTCCTAGTAGTTTCTAGTTGCTTGCAAAGATGAGGACAATTGGATTGAATATTTAGTTTTGGGTCCTGTTGAAACCACACACCTTGTAAATAATTAACTGTTTTTACTTTTGATAATCTGAAGTTTAGCTTTTTATGTGAATTTCTTGTTTGCATATTGCAGGTTACTTAAGCGGTTGGATTTTCCAGAAATGAAGTTCAGCTTGTATTTTATGG
The DNA here is from genome assembly GCA_025642025.1 of Rhododendron ferrugineum. Lineage (NCBI taxonomy): Eukaryota > Viridiplantae > Streptophyta > Magnoliopsida > Ericales > Ericaceae > Rhododendron > Rhododendron ferrugineum. The sequence continues at coordinate 9,693,361 of JAOTQK010000005.1, forward strand.
GCTATGAGGTGAGATGCTGTGCATTGATTCTGTAGATGTATATATATTCTACGACTGTCTAAGTGGTCATTCTCGTGCCTTTGGCTTCTACTGTTCTACATAATTTGGGTTCACTAATTGTATGCCTTCCTCTTATGTAATCCTCCAATATCATTACATTTCCTCTGATAAGACTTTTACACGACTCTGATTTTGCCAATCGGGAGGGAAGGGGTCCTTACCTTGACAGCCAGAGAAATTGCACTCCCCAATTGCCCTTAGTTGCTTGGGGGAAGGCATAACATTAAAGCGCACACTTTCGGTTGTCCTTCTAATGTTTTTAACTTTTCTCTCTATCTTTATAGACGTATATGTATTAGAAATATCATTGGAATTTATTTCTCACAAGCATGATATTATAAGTTTTTTTCTTGACAAGATGCTCTTCTATAATTGGCGCTCCTTATGGAAAGAGGAAAAAATAACTCACAGGAGGACTAACTTCATCTTTTTAACCATCCATGCATGGGCTGCTCCCCCTTTTGGTTCTGATTTACTTCTACAAAAACTTGACGTCTCTCTGTCTCTCTAATTTAGGATCCAACATCAGCTCCAAGTGATTCAGTTGATCGTACTGTTTGGACATTCAGTAAGAAGGCTACAATTGAGCTCACACAGTATATTCTGTTTTGCTCTCTCTCTCTCCACTTGAAAAAAAGTTCTTCATGCTTCACCTGTTTGATTATCACTAACACTCGGATACTTCTCATAGTAATTGGGGAACTGAGAGTGATCCTGATTTCAAAGGCCACCATAATGGGAATTCAGAACCTCGTGGCTTTGGTATGTAACTCTCAGTCATTGGCTTGCATGGTACATATATATCCTATTTGATGTTCTTTCTTCTTAAAGTTCTGCTGTACAAATTCGACTCTTGTTTTGTGCATTTAGGTCACACATAAGGTTTTGGGAAAGACCATTCACAGGCACTGCCGATTGATTTATTCAATGCCGCGTTGATCTGTCCAATTGCATCTTAGATCAGTTTATTTGTTTGCTTGTTCCACACGTATACCAAATAACAAGGGAATTAGTTTGTCTAAAAAATATTCTGAAAACTAAACAAATCAAACCCTGTGAAGCTCAAGCTGGTGTGGTTTAGGGAGAATCTCCCCCCTCCCCTGACCAAAGGCAGACAACGAATCATGTTGTGAGTTTCATTTTCTAGTTTCCCTAAAACTTAGTGGAGCTGCAACGAAAGTGCTATGAGCATCTTTTTAACTGCTGACTGCATTCTCCTCAACTTAATTAAATAAATGTTTGCATCATGTCAAGGAAAAATAGGATGCCGTGACCTAACTGGCTTTGGATGCCATGATACAGAAGGATTTGGGCTTACTAAATCTAAGTGAACAGGTAGCCCCAGACAGAGCTCAATGAAAAATAGGATTCATGTAGCCGACCCCAATTGATTAGGACACAAGGCTCGGTTTGGTTTGATTTGGATCATAGTCAAGGAAAATCACCGATTGCAGAAAACCAATTGTTCATGTTCCTTAACGTTTCCCTTATCAGAAGAAAACCAATTGTAATGAAGTAAAAATGGAGAGGGTAGAGTTTGGCTAGACAAAATGTGAAAGTAATGGCTATAATGCTCCTAGAAATGTGGAAAACTGTTTGGAAAATATGCTTTGAAAGTATACTCGTGCCTATAATATGGATCACTTCGCGAGAGGTGTACACCTATCATAGCACAGTTTTGGGCATGAGGATAGTCCATTCCATTCCTTGTTCTGTGTACAAGAATGACCCGCACATCACAAAATGTAGCATGGATGAGTTATTTAAAAAGATGATCTTGTTTTTTCAGTTGGTGTTGGGTTTTCAACCTATGGCTCGCGAGTCGTGAGATTGACTTCACTCATTTTGCTTTCAGGACACATAGGCATTACTGTTGATGACACATACAAGGCTTGCGAAAGATTTGAACGTCTAGGGGTGGAGTTTGTCAAGAAGCCTGATTATGGTAATTTTAATCTTTCCAATTTCAGGTTTTGTTTTAACGTTGATAAAATGCTTCCTGGATGGGCTTTCTGTACTTCCACCTGCATGGTTTGTATTGATATTTGATGTGGTTTCATACTCTCATTTGCATGTGCATATTTGTGAAATTGCGAAGTGAATCGAGATTCGGATTGACCCTTTTCCGAATCGTGAATCGTAACGATTAGGTGCAAATTAAAAAAATACACTAGAAAATGTATCTATGCACCTACATGATAAAGATACGTTGTAAAATTGAAAATTCAAGCTTAAATCAGTATTGAACTTTGTTTTCTGTTATTAATTGATGATCATATGGTCCAAGACTCTAACAGGAAAGATTCGTTATACAAATGAAAGCTTAGCCTTCATAGTATATGATCTTATGTTATTGCTTTTCTATGAAAAAGGATTATTTCAAAACCACAAAAGTGGTTTCATATTAGTCGAATGCAACAATTGTGATAAACCTTGATTCACCTATAGATTCGTGTCATTTTGGCGTGAATTGTGAATCAAATCGTTAATCATACAATTCACCATCGATTTTATATAAACCTTGATCCACCTATAGATTTGTATTGTTTTTGTGTGAATCGTGAATCAAATAGCGAATTGAATCATGCAGTTCTGACAACTATACTATATCCTTTAACGCAATATTAATTTTCTGGTTTTTTCCATTGTCTGAAACCGCTATTGTTGCTTGCATAAAATGTATGATGATACTTGCAGGGAAGATGAAAGGGATAGCATTCATAAAGGATCCTGATGGCTATTGGATTGAGATTTTTGATCTTAAAACAATTGGCAGTACAACTAGTGCTGCTGCTTGATATGGTGCTGAATATATACAAGGTAAACACTCTAATGTGAAGCAGTCAATTGTAGGAAGCAATTTTCCCATAATCACTGTGCTTCAAACTTCAAGTTTGAGATCTAACCCCTTCCTTGCTTTGTTGTGGTGGCCTTGTAGGATATTATTTTTTGATCAGTACTTTTTATTAATAAAGCTCAAACACATGTACAAACTCTTAGGGGCATCCCCCGCCTATAGAAAGGCATTTAAGCATCGCCACCAAAACAGAGCAAAAGCCAAAAGGAAAAACACGGACTCAAAATCAGAAACCACAATAACAGCCAAGTTAGCCAATCACTACACAATTAGCCAGCTGGACCAAAAATTCTTTCTGAAAGACCCCAGCTGACATGCAGAGCTCTATTCATTGGAGACTGCTTCACACCCCTTTTAGAGCTCAAAGAATCTCTAATACAGTTTACTGTCTTAAGAATAAGTTGGTATTGAGGCCTTGCTGTTCAAAAAAAAAAGAAGAAGCAGCTATGGCCTTATGCTGGAAGACCCTTTGATTCCTTTCCATCCGTAGGCTATACACGGTAGCAGCTAACACACCCCTCAAGATCCCACTCCTGAAACTTGTGCCCTTCACATTCTGAATAAACCAAGCAACCATATCAGTCAAAGTAAGAGGGGATTTGGTAGAAGACCTCCACACATTCCACACTGAGCAAGACAATGGAGGCTCGAAGAATAGATGATGATGTGATTCTATTACAGAAGGTGCAGGCGACTTCCACATTCATGCCCCAGCTCAAAAGCCTATCCCTATTGCTTAATTTATGCGTACAGCCAACCACAAAATGAAAGACCATTGGGGACATTTCTTCTTACCAAATCACCTTAGACCACTGCTGGACAGGTAGTCTAAGTCTGATTGCTTCCCAAGCAGAGTTCACGGAAGAACCATTAGGGTGAGGGAGCCAGACAACTGAATCCACCTTCCCACAGTCTGGCTTAAAGTCTGTAGGGTTTGAGCCATGATAGGCTGGGTAACCCTATTCCTTTGCCTTATTGTAGGATTTATTTGTGGTATATCTTGTTTGATTTGCTTTCTCCATGTTTGTTCCTTCCCTTTCAGTCTTCTTAGCACCTACTTGTCTTCTTTTCTCGTGAGTGGCCATGCTATCCATTCAAACTATCGGGAAATATGTTCTGTTTTTTGCAGTCAAACTGTTGCTGTAACAAATTACCTGTAAATACTAGTTCCTTCGGCTGTGCATGATCTGAATTTTGTTTCATGTGATGCAGGTTGGTCTCCATGCCTAATCTGATGTTTCTACCTCCTGCGAGAGGTTTTGATATTAAGCGCGTTGCTTAATTTAGTAGTCTTACTCTATTTTGTGTCCTACTAAACCTCTTCTTTATGTAGGTTTTTTGTCCTACAGAGAAGTAGACCAACTTTTTTTTAATCTCAAACTTGGAAGAATGTATGCGTTTAATTGAAAATTTCCAGCGTACAAGGTTCTTTCTGGGACATCCAATAAAGTTGGGCGGGCGACTATCAGCAATACCAGGAATTTTTCCCCTTGTTAAGGGTTGGTTCAGATATATTTTCGATCTCTTCCTTTTGTATTTTGTTTATTTGTGATCGCTTTTCGTATTTTCTGAAAACTGAAACAAGGAGTAAATGGATGATACTTGTTGTTTCCATATGGTTTTCATTTTGTTTGGAAATACTACTAGCTTTTGGGAGTTTGAAACTTTTCTAATTATGTCTAATTGTTTAAGAATAACTGAGCCAAAATGTCTACTGACACCATTTTAGAATGCAACAGCGTCCAGAGCCATTTGATGCGCGTGGACTTGGGTGTATCGAACGGTTCCGGACGCAGTTGTGTTTTAAAATTGTGTCAGTAATATTGCTCAACGCCTGGTTACTCCTTTCACTTTTTGACATAGAAAAGCAAGCAGATTTTGATTTTTAATCTTTTCACTTTTTGACATAGAAAAGCAATCAGATTTTGATTTAATCTCCCACGAGTAAAGACTTCTTCAACACCATGATTAAGTAGGATAAAAAAAAAACACCATGACTAAGTCTGTCTTCCTCGTAGTTTCTAGTATATGAATATACCAAGGAAATTGACCTTTTTTACGTAGATTTTAACCTTTTTTCTTTTGGAAACAGGAGGACTTCCAAGCTTGGCGCATGATCTTGCATACTTGTGTTATGAAACAAAAAATGTGGAATACTATATCGAAAGGTTGAACTGCAACCTGATTGAACTCATTGGAGCTCTATATCAAAATGGCTCCCAAAGCGTATGTTACGAGTTCGAGCTAACAATTAGCCATTCCAGGCTCTGTGTTCGTAATAGGTTAACCCAGTACGTGTGGAGAAATACGAGAAAATTGAATACACAACAGAACACATCGTAGGGTAATTGTGACGAATGTTCTAAATACCTTCCTTTCCACACAAAAAAAATAATAATTAATTACTTTAGTAATCGCTGCGCTGTCATATTGAGTGTTTTTGAGCCTTTTATTTTTTTGAAGTTAATGTTGGTGGGACATACAAAATAAACGTACATACATAAGGAATTAAGGACAGTGAGCTGTGCCAAAATCCTTTTACATTAACAAGAGGACTTACACATGATTGTTGCTGTATCCTGCGTCCTACTCTCGTTCAGTTTCAATCTTTCAATCCTATGTAGTACTAGTTTTTAGCATTTGTGTGCTCGATTCGGGCTTGCAAAAGATGATCGAACTAAACCAGTCTCGCAAATATAAATCATCATGTCGAAATTCAGTTTGATCGGACATAAATAGCTGTATCAGGAAATCTTGCATGTGCAAGAAAACAAATACTCTCTTCGTCTCTAAATAAATGTTCGGCCTGCAAACCTTGGTTTTTAAAACATGAATTCTTTTGGTTCAAAAAATCTGAAAAAAATTGCCTGGGCCCGAATGTATTTTTTCCCAATAATTTGAACGAAAAAAATTCATCTATTTAAAGGTCTAGGTTTGCGGGCCAGACGTTTATTTAGGGACGGAGAGAGTACCATTTTGAACTAATCTATTTTCTCTTAGACCATTCATGTCTTGTTGCACAAGCATGCATGATTTGTTTGTACTGTAGCTATCAATTTCCGACCATATTAATTCGTGCCATCGAAATTCTTCTTTGTCAATCACATGACGCGATGAACGGTTTAAATCATTCTTGGCTTAAGGATCGAGCCCACAAATTCTGACAAATCAACGGCTCGGAACACAAGACTGAAAATTAAACTGAGCTAGACCCAATTTTCTGGTCCGTGAGAGGTCATTAGTGCTCTATCTTGGAGGAATGTTCTTCCCCAATTACGGCACACCATATGTCATTTTGTTCTCTAATTAAGCAACACAAAAATCATGAATTAATCCCATAGTTTTCACCAATTACCACACATGCGGAGCATATCACATGACTTTGCGCAAAAAACAAAGAATAATTTCCTCTCTCGTCGTTCATACTGTATACCAGCCTGGGTCCAAACCCGACTAGTTGACACACTCCCTAGTCCCTAACCTTCATCAATTTCAACCGGAGTTTACCAACCCAAATCGAACCCATGAGATCCTTCGACTGATTGATGGGACTCATTCCGACCACTACAAAAAATAATAACAATAATAATAATAATAATAATAATAAATTACTAAAATGTTAAATATATTCATTTCAAGAGAAAAAAAACTCAACTCGGCATATATATGAGAGCTTAGTGCTGTTTCACATAGCTTTTTGGAATTTTTTGGTTTTTTGCCCTTATTTTTTTTGGATTATTGGTTCGTCTTGTTGAGAGGAATCGACAAAAGTAAAAAATTATATGACTTTTACCTAAATGTTTTGAAAAATATCTAAGATAAAGCAAACAAAGCTGAGATTTTTCTTTGATAGTAATTCCCAAAGTATTCGATTTAGTAATTTTTTACTTTTCCGATCCTCTCGTCGAGACAAACCAGTAATCTATAAAAAATTTATGTAAAAAAAAAATTGAATAATGAGTCAATGACAAACCAAAAAAAACCCCAAAAACGTGAAACAGGCGCTTAGCTAATAGCGAGTATGAGTCTAGGCGCCTTCGTTTGGGACCCACCATGCAAATTTTCTTTTATCACTCGATGGATGTCTAGCTTATTTTTAAAATGATGGAAAAAAGGTATCACTAAGCGGTATACAGATGAGGCAAGTCCAAAGGACATCAATCACCACATCAACCACTCGTGCTCCCGCCGATAATCGAACCCTTACATTTCATGTAAAAGAGGTGAGGACGTGTAATTAGACCACAAGCCCCTCGGCCACCATGCATATTTGACAGGCGTCTTTTCGTGTATTTTATTTTTCAAATGGGGGCGAGAGCATCGAGGCATCTGTGAGGGACACGTTTCGACCGTCGGATGGTTGTGGGGACTTTCGGATCTCCGATGATGATTCTCCCGCCCAGTTGGCGAGAACTCGCACGCAACGTGTGACGTCAGCTCCGACAGCGAAACTCTCTTGTCCGTTGTTAAAAAAATCGAATCCCAGTCTTTGGAGAGACTGCTGCTACCTTTGACTTTGCGTTTGATGGGGTCCTCCTCCTCATTTTCCACAACCCCGCCCTCCATTTTTCATTGTTTTTCTCTTTCTTCCCCCTACCTTTTTTCATTAGGAAATTGCACCGCGGTGGTTAGGGCATAAAATGAGTGTTTTTTTTTTCCTCGGCGAAAATTAGCATTATTAGAGCATCTCCGACAGTTCCTATCCTAGGCATGCCAATTTCTACTTTGGCTATTCACCAAATAGATGAAGTACCCAACAGCTTAGGCATTTAAGCTACCCACACACATTCTAAAAGAAATAAATCAAAATAAAGTAGTCTACACTACGAGTTCCTTCCAGAAAATTGGCATATATAGGACATTCAAAGAAATTCGATTCACACGATAACACTATTTTGCACCATTTCCCCAACCCTTTCATCTATTCTAGGAATTGAAACTCTTGACCTTCAAAACCATCAATTTGGGTCTTTCTTAATAGAAATTGTCGCCGAAAAAGGTGAAGAAATCGACACCGACGAAGAAATCTGCACCTGCGAAAGTGAAAAAAAATGACACCAGAGTCGGTGTAGGCAAAGTAATCGACAATCGGAGTCGGCGTCGCATGAAGGTGAAGCTTCATAGTTGGGTGGTGAAGCAGATGAGAGGAGAGAGAGGAAAGAAAGCGCAACCCAACGAGTGCTACAGTAACTCGCCAACCCCAACAAGTTACTGAAGCATCCCACAAATTACCGAGGTTGATGGTGAGTCTGTTGGGTCAGTCTTCAATTTAGGGGTTTCCTCGCCATTTTGCCTAAATTATAGGGTTGCTTAGGCTGTTGGAGGTGCTCTTCGTGAGGTTTGGACTCAATTTAAATGATTGGGAGAATATGAGGCTTACCATTGAGTTACTACTCTACCTGGGTATAAAATGATAGTGTTATCATGCGTGGATCTCACATGTTCTGTGAGAATGTGTTAATCTAAGTGTTTGTAGCAAAGTTGATACTCCACATATGTTAACTCTCAATTTTTGTTAATAAATGCTAAGTATCAACATTGCTATAACGACACACAAACATTTACACATGACTCTTGCAAGACACGTGAGCCACACACCCCTTTAGTATGCGGGGCCCACATGTCTCATATGAGTGTGATTGTATTTGTGTTTGTGTGATTGTAGAATTATTGTTTGAGTATTCCCATTAGCGTTTCCTAAATAAGGAGACATAGGCCAATATGTTTCGTGGTGTAGCCAAAAATATGCATGGATTGGGCCATTAGGAATTCCAAAGTCGGTCAATAATTTTGTGCCTAATGACATGCAATGCAAAGATAATAATATTCATCTTTATCACAATAATTACAAAACTAGTAGTATTTTGATGAATAAAGTAAATCTTTATCACAATAATTACAAAACTAGTATATTTTGATGAATAAAGTAACAAAAATAGAACACGAAGACTTTTCATATTTCGAAGCTTTGCATGATAGTTTCATTATCAATTAATGCATTCAAAAATACCTAGCTACTCCTATGCTATTATGCTAACACTTATCAATTACTCATTCGGTGCATCATTGATTCTTCTCATGATTCATAACCGAAAATGTTGTCCCAATAATAGTAATTCAACTTGTAATGCTAATGTCACACTCAAGAGCAAGTAATTTCATTGGCAAAATTTTTTCAATCTCCACTATTAAAGTAATGCCGAGTATTTACGGAAAAAATAAATGTGAATCTTAGACGGTTAAACTTTAAAAAAAAAAAAAACACCAGGCAAGATTCCTGCGTGATATATGCTTGGCTCCGCTACTGCATATGTTATTTACGATGGCAGACACTTTTATAAGTGATCATATATAACCATGACAAGAGTACAATTCCAAAATAACAATTACAAACTGGCAAAACTGTACAACAATAGACAGTTGTATACCACAACATTTTCCTCATGGGCTAGATGCATGAACTTTTTTTCTACCTTAGCTTGCCAACCTTTGAGAAGTGAGAGCAACGCAAGTCTAATTTCTCCTGTCTAAGAGTCAATGACCGGGGATTATGACACTTGTCTTTTTTGTGCTCTTTTTCCATGAAGATATTTAATTTAATATATCTAAAGATCTATGGAATCCATTAATTATCATAAGAATCAATTAATTTCTTAATTTCTTAGTTTAGTTTTTGATACAGATAGGAACACCTTTTGTTATGTTTTTTCTTTTTAATACAAGATTCGATGCTGCATGAAAGAAGACAGACAAAAAAACATTAATTAATTGACAGTAGGGTTAAGCCACTTCCTTTTGCCTGTCTTTTCCTTATAACTTTTTTTTTTAATCCGGATAAGCTTTTGGCCACCTCAATTGCCGTTGGAGGATCACTCTCAATGTCCAGTAGGAGGGAGGAGGGCAATTAAAGCCGAGTAGCAAAAATTGGTAATATCTTGCAGGTTTGGAATCTAAGACCTAAGAATTAATAAATACATAAGTCTCCGGCTTGATCACCAAAGTAACTGAAAGAAATATCTAGCGTTACTTGTTGAATACCGTAAAAAAAAAAAAAAAAAAAAAAAAAAAAGAAGCCAAGTAACACAATGAGTTGTACATGAAGTTTTTTTTTAAACGGCGAAAAATTTATTAAAACGGGGATAGGGGATGGGAATCCAACCAAAGGTTGGATAAAAGTACATGATAAGGGACAAAGCCCTAACTCCTGAAGTCTAAGTAGTTACAATCAGATCAACAAATTGCAGGAGACCAAACTACAACCCAGATATACAATAAGCCCAACTCCTAATCTGGCCCAAACCAAGGGCCGGCCCGCCCTAACCAAACCCTAACCCAAGAATCTCCAAAACCCTGACTCCGTACAAAACACCGAAGCCACACCTCGCCGTTAAGCCACGCCGGCGACTCCCAGATGTAGCGGCCGGCGGGGGGCTCCGGCCTACGAAAACCAGGGAGCGAAGAAAACCAGGTTTGGGCAAACCACCACCAAGCGAGACCCAAGCAGCAGCAAACGAACAGAAAAATAGCAGCCCGCGCTAGTGAGCATAAGTAGAGATGAGATCCCCGCGCCGGAGGAGCAAAATAGCAGCCAAGATCCGAAACGGGCAACACATCTAGGAGAGATTGTCTCACATACCCGGTCACCAATGAGAGAAGGCCGCGTACATAGACATATGTACAATTTGCTGTGTTACTAGTCGACCTTCGTGATCCTAACCAAAAAGTAATTAGTATACGACCACACATTCTTACACAAACATTTTTCACACACTCATCTTCATGTAGGGGCCTCGCACATACTGTAACACTAGTGTTTGTCGGCCCCTCCATGAAAAATGTGAGTTTGTTTGTAAATATTTGTGTAAAGTAGTGTGTGGTTGTAAAATAGTTTAGAAAACCATTATCAAGAAACCAATTAACATATAGCTAGAGTGATTAGATAATATCAGAAAGCAACATAATACCAGAAAGCGCCAAATAGAATAACTGGAGGTAGCTAGATTTGAAAACATAGATTTATATAATTCCAAGAAATCATTTGTTAATTACATATATAGAGTGATAAGTAACTATTAATCGTATATGACAAATTGTTGATTGCTATATTGACCATTGCAAATTTTCTTTAGTACTTTTCTGTGACAATTCTTACTGTTGAATTAGATATATTAATATCTAATTAATTGTCTCAAGACGTTACTAATCTAACTCTGAGTAGTTTTCCATGACAAAAGTCTAGCTAGTAAATTTAATTTAATGCAAGTTTCAACTACCAAAAGTATGACCGACTTTGAAAGGATAACTTCACCTAAAAAGCTTGCAGAGATTGTCAAAAGTACTGAGAATTATGCCTATATCTCACAAGTTTTTTTTTTTTTTTGATCGGCAATTTATTTATTTTTATTAATCTTTGAATCTCTATCTCAGAAGGTTCCTTCCTTCTTTTCTTTTTTATTCTTGTAGCAGAAAAATATTGCCAAAAACATAATGAAAAATCAATACGACAAATTAAGTGAACTTGCATGAGTTGGGTGGGATATCCCATCAATTATAAGGGGCTTAATTAATTAAAGTGGGATAATCCATGCATATATGATTGCTTAATTTCTATAGAGTTCTAGTAAGGTCAACCAAAATGGTTTATATTGCATGCAGACAATCATTTGACAAATAGTGATTAATTAAGAAGAGATCACAGTTCATGTGTTGTAGGTGGCAAGCTTACGTCCAAAACAACATTATAATTAAGCTTTAAGTACTTATACAAATCTTTGTTGCAACAACCCTAGCCTTAATTAAGCCATCTTTCAGTTCTATTTAATGAGCAAATTAAGCTTTTTGTTTGGTATCTTTTTTTTTTTTTTTTTTTTTTTATGGGTACTTCGGGATATTATAAAAAAACTAGTCACAACAGAGAGTTATGCAACAGATGTGCATGCATAGTTAAAGTATTACAGCCCCAAGCGAAAAGCAACAAATTCCCTAATCAATATGCTGCCTTAAATCGAGGCGATCCCGGGTACAAAATTCCCTAATCGGTTAATGATCACCAAAGATTTGTACAGATCAGGTCCTCTCCCATGTTTGGATTGATCGTTTCTATGGGGAAAAATGTTATCGTAAATGTTCGATAGCGCTTTTCCATAGGCGCAAAGCAACCCTCCTCTCCAATTTTATTCTCAAAAAATATTGATGATTATTGGAGGAGATTACATGCATAGAGTATCAAAGTGAATTGTATTAGGCCACGTAGACGTTCGCATAAAATAACGTTAATAATTGACGAAACTCTTATAATCGCTTTTTATTATCTGTATATATGGCTATAGTAAAATCAGATTTTTTTTTTTTTTTAAAGAATTTGTGGGAGGCGGTTCCCCTCCGTCGGCTGGTGGCTTGCGAAAACGCGCTTAATGACTCAATCAAGCTCATTTACCACATAATTAACAAGAGGTGTGAGGTGATCATATCGTTAATTAATACTGATTAAGAAAATTGCATGCATGTTGAACAATGATCTGTAAATTAATGGACTTGTCCCTACGTACGTACCCCTCTTAACAAGAATTTCAGACTTTTTAATTAGTTAATTAGAGCATCTTTGTCGGTATGTATACCCTTAATTATAATCTATTTATTGATTAATTAGCACTATGAATCAGACATCTAATAAGGGCCCCCTCTCCTTTAGATGCCCACATGCGGATGCTTTTTACATTTTCCGGCTCAAAAAGATCTTAATTTCTCAGTGAGTTTCGCGATCGGATTAATTTAAAGTTGAGGATATAATTAATAAAGTTGTTAATCTCTAACTCCGTATATCTTGGCCTCGACTTGGTTTCTGTTTTCATAATCATTTTTGACGCGCCCTTACCGAAATTCTATTCAGTTGACGATATATATCCAAAACATTCTTATAATTTGGCGGGTGTTCCGTTCTCCTTTTTAAAGCTCTTTTTTTTCATAAGATGTTTCCAAGACGTTTTTCGGGTCCTTGAAAATCCTATCCATTCAAGAAAGAGGAAAATTGAAACGATCTATCATTTTATGTTAAACTTAGCTTCTACTTCTTCACTCTTTTTGTACTTTTGCAAGATAAAATGCATTTTTGCGCAAATGTAGGCATGCATTTGCATGCAAGAATTAATTAGCCGGGCAACATTTACGCAAGCTTAAGTTTTTAGATGAATTTGATGCCAACGTTACAATTTTAATAAACATTTCTACTTCCTTTTCAGAATGGTTCGTTCTATTTAATTAATTTGCTACCAATTACGAAGATAGTTAATGTATGTAACTACCAAATTAAGCAACTGAAGCATACGAATAGTATTATAAAAATGTACAGCATGCTTGCGTGGCTGTTTAATTAGGAGTATTCTGAAGGTCAAATTCTGTTTAACGGTTTTGGAGTAACGACATGATTTAATTTAGCGGACTTGGGGATGGTGCTATGTAGTGAGGTGCACAACACTATGCTGTGCACTTTTGAGCCGTCGAATGCACGATCCGACGGCTCGAAGGTGTGTAGCACGGTACTGCGCATACCGCTGCACAACACCATCCCCAATTCTAGCATTGGCTAGAAAGGAGGATAAAGCCTGATTTTTTTTTTTATTTGAAATCTGCTCAGTAAAATATTATAGCCAATCAAAGGGGAACAGTGGCAAAACAAAAGTCATAGAGTAGTAATTTTCACCTCCAGTAGAAAAATCTTGGTGTAATCCTATTAAATATTTGAAAAAGCAATAGCTGGATGAGTATGAGGACAATTCACCGCCACCATTAGTGTGTTTCCACTAAAAAAACACTAAAAATTTAACGTATTTTATCATTTCGTTTTCACTAATAAAAAAATTTAAGCATGTTATTATCATTTTTTCACTAACAAAAAAGTTGTCAACAAATTTTTTTTTGCTACAGTAACTCTACTCACAAACCCATCAACTTATTCACTACCGGAAACACCTAACAATTTCTCAACCACAAATAAAAATTTACAATTTTTTCACTACCGGAAACATCCCTTAATTTTTGAAAATTAAGTAGTTATATGTAGTAATAAAGTTCTGGGTGAGATTATATTTCTCATGTGCTTCCTTGTGGGGAATGGGAGATGCTGCCAAAAAGCTCCCTACTGAGCAATGCAGGACCGCTGATCAGGCCGCTCATCTCGGCAATCGATGGTTCGGATCTTAACCGAACAACAGACGGTTCAGATTTGGATACGCTCAGATTCTATCCAAACCGTCCGTACTGAGATAAAAGGCCGGATCGACCGCTTTGCATCCACTCAACAAGGAGCTGCTTGGCAGCATCCCTGGGTCGTGCTGAATAGTTAAGTATGGCAGAAAAAAAAAAAAAAACACACACACACACTCTCTAATCATCGCTAACTGCATATTCATTTATGGGTAAAATATAGATTGGGCATAGTGCTACTTCCAACTCATTTAGGCTCCGTTTCGGTTTACCTTTCTTTTTAAAATTTTTTTTTTTTCAATTTTCAAACTCAAATATAATAAAAATGAAAAATAATATTTTCATTTTTTTTGCACTGTATAAAAGATATCAATGAGATCTATCAAATAAGATCCATATTGATAAAAAATTATTTAAGTAAACACATAATTTTTGAGCTTGAAATTGTCTTCTTTTTCAAAAAATACTTTTCCTACAAACTAGAACGGAGCCTAAGTGACAACACATGCATAAAAAAACACACACACTCTCTGAGTCTCTGATCATCGCTAACTTTGTTTCTAAATTTTTTTTTTTTTTTTGAGGTTTTTTAAATTAATTTTCCAAAATCTTGAATATTATATACCTGTGTAGTGCCAACTAACAATAGCAATAATTTGTTTTAACCAAGAGGCTATTTTCTTTCATTTCACGAAAATAGGGAGGGTGGGCCATTGCGCCAAACTTCGGGATATGCTTGTTAATCTCGTCGTACAATTTCTCGTATCTGCCAAACATTTTGGCCCCCCCTCCAACAACTTTACAA
>JAOTQK010000005.1:9839848-9851127 GCA_025642025.1 Rhododendron ferrugineum
CTTAGTCAACTTATGATCATGTCCCAGTAGTGCACAAAGCACACGTTTAGCCCGTGGAAGGACGTTGCCATGTCTTAATTTCAAGAGTTTGAACTGATTTAAATTTTAGTGCACGGGTTGAGGCACGTGTCATCGTTGTTTAAGCGTTTGTGACACACACCTCCATCACGCGTTGCATGTTTGAGCAAATACTAATACTTAACAACCAATGATCACCTTTGGTTTACTTGTACACTACTACCTCCAATTTAAAAACTCAAGCATAGAATGTTTACAGGTGCATTATTGTGGACATGGATAACCACAGATTGAGATGCTCAATTACAACCTACATAAAAAATTTGACCTTTTTTCAATTTTTTTTTTTTTTTTTGTAAGTCAAAACTTGAAATCGATAGATGGCCTGCTCTTAAAGTCAGGAGAGAGAGAGAGAGAGAGAGAGAGAGAGAGAACCCCAATCATAACATTCGAAAATCACTGGTAATATATTCTATTCTCACATAGTTAGATGAGGTGATAATGTTAAAATGAACGTTTTGATTCATAATGCCAATAAGCCTTATAACTATATAGGAAATTCTAGGGGAGTGAGATTTTCGCATTCTCCTTCTTTATAACCGCACTCCCATTTTCGTCTTTATTCATGCAAAGTTACAACATTGCCCTTTAATGATGTCACTTTTTGACACATTTAGGCCCCGTTTGTTAAACATGTTAAGCCGTGGGATTGGATTGCGAATCCGAAGGGATTATGAATTCCTTGTTTGTTAACTCAAAACACCTTGGGACTACTACTCCTATGGACTACCAATCCGGCCAAATAGGGGTATTGGTTATCCCGGTAGACATGGTATTCGTAATCCTGTCCCATGGGACTAAATTATGTTGACCAAATTGCCCTCATTTGGTTCTTCAGCTATCTTAAGGCTCATATATGAAAGCCCTAGAGTCAAAAAAAAATTATGACCTTTTAGGATAAAATGATCAGAAAAATAAAATCTTTGTACTGATTTAAGCGGATTGAAAATTGGAGTATTTAATTTTTAAAGATAGTTTATATACTAAAAGTATGATTAAAAAATTAAGTGCTCCAATTTTCAATCCGTTTGAATCGGTGCGGAAATTTTATTTTTCTGATCATTTTATTCTTAAGGATCATAATTATTTTTTTGCTCTAGGGCTCTCATATGATTGTTATCCTTCAATTTTGCATAAGGGTAAAATGGAAATGTATACTATCAATCCAATCCTATCCTATGGAAACAAATATGATATTAATAATCCCATCATCTAATCCCATCTCAAACAAACATACTCATCACTAATCCCATCTCCTTACCAATCCCTTCTCATTACCAATCCCAATCTCATCTACTTACGAATCCCAACCATCTATCAAACGGGACCTTAAGGGGAAGTGCGGTTATAAAGAAAGGGAATGTGAAAATCACCCATATCGAGTATTTATATGTCTTTTACTTAACCAATCTGTTTAATCACAAACTCATAAAAAACTCTCATCTAACATGTTTCATTTAGAGTTACACGTCTACGTGATCTTGTGCACTGCAGTAACTTCTCCAAAAAAATTTCCCATTGTGACCATGAAGATAAAAAGCTTGAAATATAATCACGGAAGTTTCTATCTTAAGGAAAAGCCAAATTTATTAATCATCCCCTGCCAACGTATCCGTATATGATTGGTACTCTATTCACGGCCAGTTATCATGAGCTTAATAGTATTCAATTCACGACCCATCAAAGTCAACTTCTTCCTAGTTCAATGCGAACCTTTTAATGTGATTCCTTTCACATGGAGAATGATGTACGCTTTTACTACTAGTATATATACGTGTTATATGTACTAGAATATGGTACAATATACGCGTATGTACAATGGAGAGGGATACAAGTGGAAACCAACTTGGGCATATCATGGATGACTTCAACCCTCTACTGGGACTGATGGATGAAACAAATTTCCTGCAGTTCATTGATATCATTAGAGGAGAAAGTAGCGATCCCATTGCCAAGTTTTGTCCCAACTTTGACTGCGAGCACATTGGTGGCTGTTTGGTGGACAACCAATTCGAGTCGTCAACCCGACTAAATCCATTTGATCATTTCCATACTGATCAATTCGTGTCCAACCCTGATTCTGATCTGATCATCAATACAGTACTGCAGCTAGCCACTGATGCTGATGAAGAAGAGAACGACAACCACGAGGAATCATCGACAACCACGACCACAACACCACCAACAAAGAGAAAAGGAGGTGATAGGTCGAGAACTCTGGTCTCAGAGAGGCGGAGGAGAGGCCGGATGAAGGAAAAACTCTACGCGTTGCGTGCATTGGTTCCTAACATAACCAAGGTATATATGCTTTATAAGACACTTTGTTTTTCTTTTACAATATAGGTGTCTCTTCCAGCACAGACATTCTTTTATGACATGACAAGGTATCATGTGCTATCTGTGCCATAATCTCGATGGTTGTCTTGTTACATTACTGATTGTGCTATAGACTCGAATTTTTTTTGACAAAAATGTATTTCATCTGGATAGCGCATGGCAGCGCAACATTCATTTAGGTGGAGTTTGGGCTCCATTCAACATGAATTTGCACAGTGCCAACCATTGAACATGTTGGAATTTTTTTTGTTAGTCGACACTATTTTCGTAGAAATTAAGTTGATTTGTTATACTGTGTCTCCAGATGGATAAAGCATCGATTGTTGGAGATGCCTTATTGTACTTGCAAGATTTGCAGACGCAGGCTAAGAAGCTAAGATCTGAGATAGCAGGACTCGAATCATCGTTGGGAGGAAGGGAGAAAAACCAACGAGGCATAGTCGGAAACCAAAAGAACACCCAATATACGAATACCAACCATCCAATTTGCAAGAACATATTCCAGGTTAATAACTGATAGCTAGCTACTGTAATCATTTCTGGTCGATATGCGTGAATAACTTGTAGTTAGAAATTCGAAATGCTAACCGTAATGCTTTCAAATTTAGCTGGACATGTTTCAAGTAGAGGAAAGAGGATTTTACGGGAGAGTGGAATGCAATAGAGGCCGAGGAGTGGCACCATCACTCTACAGGGCTATTGAGTCCCTCACCAGATTGAATGTTCCGAGCTCCAACTTGGGCACTCGAGCTGAGAGATTCATATTGACCTTTAGCTTGAAGGTGAGCTCTCAATTTTTTTTCCCTTCGCTTTCGGTTACTTATGATTTGAAACTTATGGTAATGTATTATTAGTACTGATTTATTTCATGCCTGAAATTAAACAGGTTAAAGAATGTGAGCCTGACACGAACTTGCAAAAGTTGAAGCTGGGGTTAACTGAGGCCTTGTTGAAACAAGGATTTGTATTTCAGACACCGGCACCTGCCTAAAATCTTCTCATCAACCATATAAATGTGTTTCACAGTGTCTCCTTTTCTCGCTCCGAAATGGAAAAATGGTCTACTGTATGTAACAGTCATATATATGTAAATAGTTTTTTTTTTTTTTTTTGTAAAATCCATAGAAACTCTCAAGTCTCTCACAGTGTCATGTAGCCATGAATTGGGTGTATATGTAAGAAGATGCATACAGGTAAAGTCTCTCACAGTGTGTTTGGGCCGATTCAAATGCAACTCGACTACTGAAGGACTGATCTCACCGTCCACTAAGCGGCTAAATTAAAAGCCTGAGTTTGTCTCACCTCGTACTCTGTTAATAGTTAGAGATGGACTAGTAAGTAGTAACTGACACAGAATATTTCACTAGAAATAAAATAACCCCAAGATTTAATATATGATTGCAGATCAGAACAAATTCTTCAGATAATAGGATACAAGTTTGCGGATGCTATAGGATTTTGTTATTTGCTCATGTTTTTCCACTTCAGTTATAAAAAAAAACAGAGGTACAAATCGCAAATCCTTACGTAAGGAGAGACAATGATGAGACTGTACATTCTAAATTGGAATGGAAAACGGCCAACGGGTGAATTGGGGCACGGTGCTGTGCACCTCACTGCACAGCACCAACCTGAAGTCCCCAACGGGCAGAGAAATATTTTGTCTTTTGTATCATCCACTCTTTTTTTCCCCTTCTTATACGTATTTTTTAAACTTCTTTTAGCTTCGGATAAAAATTTCATAGGCCGATTCTTTAGAACAAGAGAAATTCACAAAAGTAAAAATTAATTAAAAAACTAACAAATCACTAAAGATGAAAATAAGCAAAATCTTTATTTTTTTGAAACTTATTTATGCATTTGTTAAACCTATTGAAGAGTTCAAACATTTTATCTATTTTGCCCCATCTCATTCAATCAAGGTTCTTTTTTCCTCCTAACACTGAAGAAAGTCATTAAAACTAGAAATGACTATGAAAAATATTCCAAGTTCATTATGGAATTATTCATGTTCTTTCTTACACTTTGTTTGGAACCTATGAAAAAAATGAGAAGAGAAAATAGAAAATAATTACAACGAAGTAAAATGCAAGATTCGATTTCTCTTTTTAAAAGATAGAACAAAACAATAAGCGTTTTTCATTTTGAACTAAAAGAAAACTTTTTGATGGAATAGTCACATTATGTAGAATATCTTCACTCAGATTCCAGTCCAACAACTCTTAAAAAAAAAATCTTTTTCTTTTATTCTTTTATTTTTAAAAAAGATTTGTTATTATTAATAAAATATTACTTTCTTTGCTGTTAAGAAAATACTTCAGTTTTCCTATTTTCTCTTAACCAAACAATGGATCTTCTCTTCCCTTTTTATCACAAGTTTCGAACAAACTCTTACACCCCTCCAAAAAAATAAAATAAAAACTACACCGTTTTTGAATTAAGTTTTTTTTTTTTTTTGGAGTACGTTTTTTTTTTTTTGAACGGCGAGTACTTTAGTAGAGTTAGTTGTTAGTGAATATCACAAAGGCTGACCTCCTCTCCATAGGACTCGAAGCCACAATCTCTCACTCCCAAAGGGGAGCTACACTACCGCTTGATCTAAGTTTAAATTAAGTTTTTTTTTTTTGGTGCCAAAATGGTACAAATTTTATTGAAGAATAATACTCCATTACAAAGAAATTAATGACATTTATCTAACCGCCAAAGGTCCAATAACCATTCGGAAGGCCTAGCTCCTCTCAAATACGAATACCAGAATCTCTCAATCCATAAGCAGCTAACGTGTGAGAGCATCTCCAACCAAGCTCTATAACACAAAAATAGAGAATGGATGTGACATTAAAAAGAGATTTTATAATTTATTCCCTCTTTTTGCACTTTATAAGAGAATCTTGGAGAGACCTATAATACTTTTTAGAGATTTGATCTCCGAAATGGGAGTAGGGTCTCTATTTTTGAAAACCCAAAAGTAAATTTGGAGACCAAATCTTTAAAAAGTACTATAGGTCCCTCTAATATTCTCCCATAAAATGAAAAAAAGGGAAATAAATTATAAAATTTCTCCTCAATATATCACATCTATTATCTATTTTTGTGTTTTAGATGATGGATAGTCTTTCAAAAAATAGAGGATGGGTTGGAGATGGTATGAGCCGCA
The DNA here is from genome assembly GCA_025642025.1 of Rhododendron ferrugineum. Lineage (NCBI taxonomy): Eukaryota > Viridiplantae > Streptophyta > Magnoliopsida > Ericales > Ericaceae > Rhododendron > Rhododendron ferrugineum. Next base: position 9,845,421 of record JAOTQK010000005.1, read on the forward strand.
CAATTTGCCGATCTCCGAATAAGCATAAATAATGAAAGATAAAAGTTTCTATTTTCCACATCTCTCTGACTCTCTTCTTTTTCCTACCAAACAAACCCTCCAGTTCTTTTCTGGTCTCCCCGAGTTCAAACAAACTGGGCCAGATCGAAGCAGCCAAGAACTATACTATACCAGTAACATAAACTGTGGAATAGCCAAGAAGCTACCCCTCAAACATTATCCCATCCAAGCAGGTCAAATCCAAGCCGCAATTCCATTTCCAGCCATGGCCACTCCCACACTCCTCCTCTCTTCCACCTCATCTCACCTTCTCCTCTCATACCCTAACAACACCAACCCATCTCTCCACTCTAATTACTTCTCCGGCCTCTCCCTCAAACTCACTCGCAAATCCCCCAAGTCCCTCACCGTCGTCGCCGCCGCCAAGAAGGCCGTCGCCGTGCTCAAGGGCACCTCCTCCGTCGAAGGCGTCGTCACCCTCACCCAAGAAGACGATGGTCTGCTCTCTTTTTCGCCCTTCACATAGAATTGTATACAGAATTTACTTGGTTTGTGTTTGATTGATTAGAATTTGAGAACTGTGGAATGGGTTTTCATTTTTTGGTTGATAGGTCCAACGACTGTGAATGTTCGCATTACCGGACTCACTCCGGGGCCTCATGGGTTCCATCTTGTGAGTATTTCTTGATAGAGAACTACTTTTGTTTTATTGCATATAGTTTCATTTGTGAATTTTTTTTTTTTTTGTGAACGGCGAAGAAATTTTTTATTCATCACGAGGATAAAAGGAATGAAATTAGTACAATAGGAAAAGATAAGCATTGAGGGAGCCTCAAAGAGTGCACAAGACTCTCCTATCACTGCTACTCGCAAAATCATCTAGTTGCATTTGTAGATAACTAGTCAAGTTTTATTGGGTAAGCACAATAAAACTCCACTTGCATTTGTAGATAACTTGTGAAGTTTTATTGTGCTTACCCAATAGAGTAGTACTACTTCAGGTTTATGGAATCTATTTGCATTTTCAGATAATTAGTGTGAAGTTATATTGTGCTTACTTGTGTTTCTTCTTTTAATGTTTTGTAGCATGAGTACGGAGATACCACAAATGGGTGTATTTCGACAGGTTGGATTTGATTTTATTTGAGGCCTAAACCAGTAGAAGTGTTGGTGATTACTGTATTGGATTAATTGTATTTTTTATTTTGTAGTTGTTTGGTTTGTAATTTCATTTTTCCCCCTCCATTGGTTATGTGATAGGAGCACACTTCAATCCTAATAAATTGACACATGGTGCTCCTGGGGATGAAATCCGTCATGCGGGTGACCTGGGAAACATAGTTGCCAATGCCGATGGTAATTACAATTCACAGGTTTTCCTACAAGTTTTGTATGATTTGTGAGACCCAGCAATATTTGTTTGACTGTTTTTGGTTACACGGCTTATTTCAGGGGTGGCAGAGGCAACAATCGTGGATAGCCAGGTATGGATTGTATCTGATTTTGTGTGCCTGCACTCAACATATTTTTTTAGGCTCAACTTCTTCCTTGGCTATTGGTCCATTGTTTGCTTATATCTATTGGGCTGATATGTGCAGATACCACTTGGTGGACCTAATGCAGTCATCGGCAGAGCCTTGGTGGTTCATGAGCTTGAGGATGACCTTGGAAAAGGTAAATCTTGATTCGTTAAACCGATTTCAGTATGTAGCTTTACTTGAACTTCCTTTTGTTAGGAAAGAAGTTTATACTCACTACAATGCACATAAATATTTGATTTTTCTTCCGATTATGATTTCTATTGTGTGCAATCTTTAATCTCTTTTGGTTTTTGATTTGCAGGTGGTCACGAGCTAAGCCTTACCACAGGCAATGCAGGTGGACGACTGGCGTGTGGTATGGAAATATACTAACTTCACCTTTCTAGATAATATGAGCTTCTTTTTATTTTAACATCATAGCAAGCGAGTTCCAAGTGTTTAAAGTAAGGGCGATTGTCTGACACATCCCAGGACACACGCCCTTATTCAAGCACCTATTTTTGGATGCGGGTACTGTGATACATCTAGATAAGTGTATGTAAGATAGGTCTTCTATCATTCCGTTTAGATTCCTGTATAACTTATTATGTCAGTTTGGTGAGTCTTGCCAATTTTAGTTCCTAAGAACACTGACCCTATTCGGTTAGAAGTTCCATGTAAGCTGAGAAATTAGCTATTCTGGGATTTCCCAATTTCTCCCCCTGTCACTTGCATTTACTTGGCTGATATCAAAAGATTATGGGTGTATTAGGCATAGGTTTAAAGTTCTATAATTTCCAGCTCACACAATGCCTGAAAATTGTTGGTCCTCTCACCTATGTCATCTTTTTTATCCCAAAAGGAGTTTTGAAGGGTATCTTAGATTGCATAAGCAAAGCATTTTCTGGAACAAAAATGCTACTGGTACAGCAGTTGGGACACAGACAGCGCGTACAGGGCACGTTTGGGCCCATCTCGGGTCCAACAAAACTAATCAGAGCCGCTCATTTTGTTCAATATATTTTGCTTAAGGTTCCTGCAAAAAAATCAGCTTCATCCAACAACGATAAGAGCATTTACGAAGCATCCAAAATTGCTTAAGAAAATTTCTAAAGCGATTTTGGACGCTTCGTAAATGCCCTTATCGATGTTGGATGGAGCTGATTTTTCATAGGGACCTTAAGAAAAATATATTGTACAAAATGAGTGGCTCCGATTTTCTTTGTTGGACCCAAGATGGGCCCAAACGTCTGTTGTCTGTGCCCAAGCTGCTGTACCAGCACTCTTGGCGTTAATATGTTGTTTGAGCCTTGAGGAGTTAATGAAGTATTTTTGTTCAGTGTGTTCGTGTTTGCCTTGAGGAGTTAATGAAGTATTTTCATTCAGCGTGTTCATGTTTCCAGTGAGTGCTTAGCCAATGATAATTCCAACAAGTCTCATATGCATATTGTTAGCTTGAATGAGAAAGCTGATTGGGAATGGCTAACCTCCACGTATTGCCTGCAAAAAGACCAAAGAAAGAAAAGGAACTGTATAATTTTCCCACTTCTAATCTCAAACTTATCTTACTGGACTTCAAATACGAACTCTCCCTACGGGGGAAACTCGTTTCAGGAAAAGAGATGAAACTTTAGCAAACTGAAAGGGGAACTTCTGGAAAAATTTCCAATATGTTCCTAAAATCACTTCGGTCAAACCGTATGTATGCTGAGGCAATTTCTGCTCTAGTTTTAGCACAACATTATGAGTTTGTTCGTTTGGGGGACTCAAAATCCCTGGGCACGGTCTCCAATAAATTTTCTCCATCTCTCTCCACTCATTACTCTCAAAAACTTCCCTCAAAACCCAAAACAAACAGAGTCTATCTGTTTTGATTCAAAACTCTTTGAACTTCCATTTTCGAGGTATCGAGTGTTTGATGAAGGAAAGCTAAGTAGAGTACAGTTGAATGATTGAAAATCTTGTTCGAAATAGAGATTATTCATATTTTGGCAAGAGAATATAATCATTTGTAGTATGCTTTTTAATTATTACTCCCATCATGCATGAGACCTTTATGACTGAGTGCATCCACTTCCTGCTGCTTCTTGAGACCTTCGAACCGCATAAAAGCTAGCCTTTTCTTGTCTGAAGATCCATTATCCATTCTCTCACTAGTTCAACTCGCGAAGTAGTGCCATACATAATTTGAAGTAGAACTGGTTCATTTGGGCCGTATACTAAGTTACTAACTATCAATTCAGTTGCTGCTGCAACTTCTACATACTTAAGTATAACCTGTTTCAACGTTTGAGCTTCATTTTTTTTCCTTCTCCTTATCACTGCGTCAACATGCTTGCTGGAAATGTCATCTTGCTGCAAGTTTCTCTGGCTTATATGCCAAGATTGGTTTAATTATAATACCTTAAGTTTACGTTCGATAGGATTTTGATTTCTTATTGTGATACCTATGTTTGCAGGTGTGGTTGGTTTGACGCCAGTGTAAGGACCAATCCTTGTTTGGTATCGATCTGCTATGCATTGTCGCTTCACTCGCATGTCTCGTATAGAGGTCAGCCTTATTCAAATCCACGCTGTGTACTTTAGGATTTTATGAACGGCAATCGTGAGTAGCAGTGCTTGTGGAGTTAAACGTGTTTTTGTGCATTCACTATTCAAAAAATAATGTGCGGCATGGATATTTGTTAAAGTGTTATAACGTGGTGTTTACATCACAAGCTTAGATATGACGCCCTTTCTATGCCTCAATTTGTTAAATTTACTCATTTTTGAGGCTGATATTACTATATTAGTACTTTCATTGAACTTGTTTTTTAGGTCTCAATTACTCGTGCACTCAAGAGAAGTCTTGTTGGTCGATTTGTTGAACTAGGTAGTAATTATGCTGGTATATTAGCGATTCACCAGTTATCAAATGAACCAAAAAACTTGTAATTTTGCTTTCCTGAAAGAAGTGAAATCACACACCTTGCTTGTTGATCTCCTATCATCCAAATCCTTCATCGGGGGACCGCTAGTACAGCAGAATCAAACTCAGTTAGGATGGGGGTTTTTGAGGCAGACAGACACAATCAATTATCCGTGTCGCCTAAGGTTGTAAAGAAGCCCTGAAACTAGGGCGGCAAATGAACCAAGCCATTCGTGAACTGTTCAAGACTCGATTCGGCAAAGACTTGTTCTTGATTCGGGTACTAAATGAACCAAACCCGAGCCTCAATTTTAGGCTCATATAATAAATGAGCCAAACCTGAACCCGACAGTATTCGGCTCGATTAGGCTCGTGAATAAGTTTGAGTTTATGTACAAAGTACAAATTTTATTTGCAGTTCCTTGTATGATGGCTCATATATCTAATATTTTTTGACTTGTTAAGGCTCGTGAACAAGTTCGAGTTCGATTCAAATTTAGGCAAGCTCGGCTCGTCCAATTTTCATTGTGTTTGAGCTCAGCTCAAGTTTGCTTAAGGGGTTTTTACGTGTAGCTCCTGTTTTGGACCCCTTCTTCCCGCGCACTTAAGGAAAAAAACGGAAATGTACTGTTAAGGATTTCTGGAATATTTTTTCAAAATTGCCCCTATAAAAGTGTCTAAACCACTAAAACCCTATAATAGGAAAATTAACAAACAAACCTGAACATCGGGAAATAGCAGGCTGGTCCCATTTTTTTTTTTTGTGGGATTCCATGCCAACCCTTTTGTGTCAATGCTATCCTGTCAAGACCCTTTTTAAATATGCTTTTATTATTTTGCCCTTGTCACTTTTTACACTCTCGGAATTCACACCTCTGAAGAATTCACACTTGCAACAATTCACCCCCCAGAATTCAAACCCCTATGCAAGATTTCACACACCCCGAATCCTTGTAGAATTTTTTGTGTAAATTCTTCTTGTGAATTTTGGGTGAATTATTGGTGTGTGAATTCTGGGTGAAAGGTGGGTGTGAATTTTGAAAGTGTGAATTCTTGGGGCTACAAATAGCTCTTTCCACACCCATTGTAGAATTCACATCCATTATTTTTAGAATTCACACCCACGCTATTATAACAATTTAAAACTGATGCTCAACCAACTAAAGGTAGAACTATTTTTTTTTTTTGATCTGCAAAAAACGCCTTAAAGGCTTTCATTAATATCCTTTTCCAAAACTTTTACAAGAGAAGTAGGGGGATTAAAAACCCAATTACAAGG
>JAOTQK010000005.1:9905000-9919284 GCA_025642025.1 Rhododendron ferrugineum
TTTGCAGAGCCCCCACGATACATTGTACAACCAATAAGAGTAAGCCTGCAGATATTAAAAAATGACACGTAGTAAATTAATTGAATATCCCACGCTAATCACAATAGCCTCATTCTGCTTAGGTTTTCATGTTGGGTAATGATAATTTCAAAACTGTTTCTGTTGCTGCCAAAACTATAGTGCATAAAAATTTAGTACACGGCACATGGTATAAGCCTTTTGTGCACTAGAGTTTTGGCACCAACAAAAACAATTTTAGCATTATCATTTCCCTTTATGTTTTGAGTATTTATTTTTTGCTTGATGATACCGTTCATTCTCTCACAATACATCACATTTAATTCAAAAAATAAATATTTATTTAAAAAATAAGTACTTAATTTAATTAGTGGAACTGTGGAACACACCCTATGACATCTAATTACCTTAATTTGTTAGCTCTAAGCAACTACATTTGATTTGCAAGCATTTTTAATGCAAGTTTACTAGTAACACTTTTATTAAATACAGTTTGTGAAAGAAAAATGAATTTCACACTCCTTTTTTACCATTCACACTCTCTTTTTTTGTTTTTATCCACATGAATTTATAATATTGTCCTTGAATGTGTACAAAAGTGTATTGAATAAACGATGAGATAGTAAATTCAAGTGGGTAGAAAAAAAAGAGTGTGAAAATCAATTTCAATTTTTTCTTTTTATAAAGTCACAATTTGATCTGATTGCACAACTCAAACCTCGAAGGAATTAGCGCAGCCATACCAGTCACAGTCCCCACTTAGTATTAGGGTACTCACCCAGTAAGGAATCGAAACCCTGACCAAGAATAGTACTCTCAAAGTCAGTCATTCGTCATTTAACACCGGGACAACTTGGATGTGTTTTGTTGGAATAGGACTACTTTGTGAGTTTATCTTGATTCTCTATCAAATTCAAAACCGTTGACTTGTCTTGTCAATAAAAAAAAAAAAACCGTTGACTTACCTTAAAATCTGACCTTCGTGGGAGAGATCAATCCGTCACGGTCTTCACCTACCCCTATTTCTTGGGTTAGGCTGCATTCTTCTTCGATTCTAATCACAACTGGTGGTGGCGCCATCTCTCTCTCTCTCTAACAAAATCAAGTTTGGGGAAGAAAAACAAAAACAATTCTAATTCTTCTGCAGTAATTTGGGGATCTCGAAAAAGTGGTACAGAGCGGAGCCCGAGTAGCCACTGCTTTTCTCTTCTCCACTCACCGTATCCAGGTATGTTTCGCGATCCACACCCATTTCCCACCCCAATCATATTGCATTCTCTTTTCGGAAAATGCTCTTGTTCTTTTTCATCAATTTGGGTCCTCCTTTTTTTCTTTTCTGTCTTTTTGCGTATTAATGTATGTACATAGGAATAAGCTTCACCTGTTTTATCATAAAATGGCGCCCAGATCGTTGAGCAAGTTTGAGGAATTAATGTACTTTACAACTCAGCCATGTGATGCTTAGAGTCTTATCAGTCATTTAGCCGGTCCCACCGGATGAAAGAGGCGTGTTGGGCATTAGGTAACGGACAGCCAGCTAGCTAGCACGTAAAAGACCTGTTAGATTCTTATGACATGAATCCAATTATGGAGACAACAAATTCATGGAACCGACTGCTTGATGGAAGCTTAAGGCTTGGTTTGGTTCGCTGTGAATGAAAGTTAGTTTGGATTATAGACCGCTCATTCATTAGGTTCATCTTTCGTTTTTGGTAGATGAAATACACCATTTTGTTTGGGTGGTTCCTCTATCCGGCCCGGGGAAGGCCACGTTGGACACACCCACCACCTACTTGTAAACTGATAACCAATACATGGCCAACACATTTCGATATATTCATCAGTTGTTTTTCCATGAAACAGGAGCTGTAGCCTGTAGCTAATCTGTAATAATTCCTTGCTTTCCTTTAGTTTGGAGTCTGCATGCTCACTTAGAGGAATCTATGCTTTTGAACGAATTTGTGGTCCTATGGCTTTTCTATTTGTGTTTGTGTAATTAGAAGGGGCAAGAATGATGATTGTCATATTTCTGTAGATGTTGGACTTTCTGGTTATTTAGGACAGAGGATTTTGTTTATTTACCTTGTTAGTATATGATTTTGGGTTTTCTGTGTTTAATGTCTTCTTTTTTATTGAATTAATCAGCACGCTTCTCGAATTTTTCTCCAGGATTAAGGTCCTCTCAAAAATTGCAGACTTCTGAAGGCACAAATTTGCTACTACATTCTCACAATCACTGGTCCAGGGTTTGAAAATTGATGAAACCTGAAGTGTTAGAAATCAGGCTCATGGGAAGACAACCACGAAGTTGGACCGAATTTCTATGATTTTGAAAAACAAGTACTAAATAATGTGGTGGACAAACTTACCCAAGCGATATGTGATTGTCTTCTTAACCTTCATCTGCACTTGTGTATGCTACATAGAACGTGTGGGCTTCTCAATCGCATACACCTTTGCTGCCGATGCAGCAAAGGTGAACCAATCAACCAAAGGCACCATACTTTCAGCATTCTACTATGGCTATGCCTGTTCACAAGTCCCAGGTGGATGGGCAGCTCAGAAAATAGGCGGAAGGCGTGTTCTCCTTCTCTCATTTGTGTTATGGTCCCTCACTTGTGCTTTAGTACCGGTAGACCCACAGGGAGTCATGGTTTTAGTAATTGCCCGTTTATTAGTAGGGGTGGCACAAGGGTTCATCTTCCCATCGATACACACTGTCCTAGCACAATGGGTGCCACCACATGAACGGTCAAGGTCTGTTTCTCTCACCACATCTGGAATGTATCTAGGTGCAGCTATGGGAATGCTTGTGCTTCCAAGTCTAGTGAAGTTTAAGGGAGCCCAATCTGTATTTCTTGCTGAAGCAGCTTTAGGTGCCATGTGGGCTCTACTTTGGTTCAAATACGCCAGTGATCCACCTCGTGCTGAGCATCCCAAAGCAGCCGCTGCTGGATTTGGGGAATCTACTTTACCAATTGGAGGGATTCAGAAGGTAAAACAAAGTGCCCAAATCCCATGGAAAAGGATAATGCTCAGCTTACCAGTTTGGGCAATTGTGATAAATAATTTCACTTTCCATTACGCTTTGTATGTGCTCATGAACTGGCTTCCCACGTATTTCGAGCTGGGACTCCATGTTAGCCTTCAAAAAATGGGTTCGTCGAAAATGATGCCTTATCTCAACATGTTTGTGTTTTCAAATATTGGTGGAGTTATTGCTGACCACTTGATTACAAGAAGAATCTTGTCTGTGACTAAAACCAGAAAGGTGTTAAACACCGTAGGATTTCTAGTTGCTTCTTTTGCATTGATGGCACTTCCTCTCTTTAGAACATCCGGTGGGGCTGTATTCTGTTCTTCTATGGCTCTTGGTTTTTTAGCGTTAGGGAGAGCTGGGTTTGCAGTAAATCACATGGATGTTGCTCCTAGATATGCTGGAATTGTTATGGGAGTTTCTAATACAGCTGGCACATTGGCTGGGATTATTGGGGTTGATTTCACTGGAAAACTTCTCGAAGCTGCTAAAACTGATCATTTGGATCTTTCAAGTCCAGAAAGCTGGAGGGCTGTTTTCTTCATTCCAGGGTTGCTTTGCATCTTTAGTTCTTTCGTGTTTTTGCTGTTTTCAACTGGTGAGAGGATTTTTGACTGAGATGAAGCTTGGTTTTGCATGTTATTCTGGAGCCCTTTGGTGCCTGGTCTCCGGCAGTATATTACTAATATTGACGAGGGATATGTGTTCACGTTATAAAGCCCTGAAAGATGAAGTCAACGGGATCGTTGAACACTAATTTGATGTTATAGCCAGATGGCGGATATGTGTTGGCACTTGGCAGAAGCTGACTTATTCATTTTTTGGATTGGTATACCCATATTTTGCACGGACTTTTTTATTTACTGAATACATAAGAATACTTGAGGTCGCCCTTTTTCTGTGTGGTAGGATTTTTCATTCTGAATTTCGGAAATCGGATAATGTAAATCTTCTGACTGGTTGATTCAGGCAATTAGTATGAGCTAACTTACCCCACACATTGTATGAGACAACCAACTCTTCCTGATCTAATAGGGAAACTTTCTGTTTTGTCATTCCTATTTCTTTCTTGGTTTAAGCTTCTGAGAACCCTTTTTTGGTGGGTGAATTTCAAGCTTCTAAGCTCCTTGAGTAAATTGTTGTGCAGTTTTACTTTCTCTTTCACAAAATTCTCTTGTTCTCTGGACTGTCATTGGCATTGGCACATGAATGGACTTTTTTTGTTATTTTTACATTTCTATGCATGAAGGCTTGCATTTTGCTGTTAGGATTATGACTGAAAATAGTGGTTTTGAGGTTCTCTTTTCTTTATAGATGGGGGTGGATACTGGCCAAGTATTTTCCTTTTCCCATGTTCCATCCAAAATTTCCGTTTGGATTTGATTTCTTACGTTATTCTTTTCACCATGACTACTGTTCCATTGTTGAAGCATGGCTGCCGTTCCATTTTGAAGCATGGCTGTTAGTTTTGCCAGTCGTTATCTTCAACAGTTTGGTTTGGCTGCTGCATGAATCTATTCTCTAAATCTGAGCATTCTACAAAGGGGTTCCGAATCCCAGTCTCGCAAATATTCAAGCTATTGCAAGGCAATCTGCTGTAAAAGATGCCAAACTACAGTGTCTTATTGCTTGCGTGCTTAAATTACAATGAAATTCTCAACATATCTTAGGGTTTCTCTGCTGTAAAAGATGCCAAACTTTTAGAATGTCGCATTTATTTGAGTGTTGCTATAGGTACATACACTCATGTTCATACAACACGTGCATACGCACTTTAAATCCGTATCAAGTCCTACAGAAAAGATCCGAGCCGCTCATTTGTTCAGAATAGTTTGTTTATGATCTCTGTAAAAAGTTAACTCAACCCAATATCGGTAAAGGCGTTTATGAAATATCCACTTTTGCTACAGAATCTAGGCTTGAATTCTAAAGCAAAGTTGGATGTATCGTAAACGTCTTTACCGATATCAGGCTGTGTTGATTTTTTACGAGGACCGTAAATAAACTATTTTGAACAAAATGAGCGGTCCAGATCATTTTTATAGAACCCGGGACAGGTCTAAAGTGCGTATGTACGTGATGTATGTACATGAATGTATGTACCCATAGACTTTCCACATTTATTTGGAGGGTTTCTCAGTTGCATTTATGTTAAGACTGATGGCCAGGCCTAGTCCTTTCCATCTACAGTAATCTTCTCCTTTTTCTCAAATTCCACTTCTCAAAACTTGTTCTCAGACTAGTGCCAATTTTCAAGCATATAATCTTTCTGTTCTAAACTGAAAAATGAAAGTAACTTTGGCATAGCATAAATTTATGCCATAGCTTCAATCCAACTTTGATAAACAAAACTTCATTCGTCCTAATAACTAGTAGACAACAACACCGACTTTATTTCTTAATTCTCATCCATATGAGTATGGAAAGTTGCCTATGCGTATCAAACAATCCAATGTACAACTTCCAAAACTATACAGTAAAACTCCTCAAATATTTATCAATGTTCTAATCGACGGTCTATAATTCCTATAATGACATGTCTTGTGAATGGCAGCCTCAAGCTGGTTTTCTCTATGAAGTTATTCGATTTCCGCATGTACATAGTCAACAAACACAAAATTCTTCTCAAGTTCGTGGAAAGTGTAGGCCAAAGCAGCACTTAAAATTGCCACTCCACCCAAAATAATCCGCAATTGGATATTCGCAGGGATTCCAGCTGTTGCAGCGAAGACAGCAGCAGAACCAATCAAAAGCTTCTGCAATGTCTGGAATGTTGTGTAAGCATTTCTACAAGATGAACACTTCAGGGTGTGCTGCTCATATCTATCCAACATCTGTGATGGCAAAATGCAACTTATTAAGCACAAATTCAAAAAACAAGTATAGAGCGTTAGAGCTAGGCTTTTACAACAGCCGTAGGGGTGCCTCATGAAGTCGTTAATTTCCAACATGAAATGGGTTTGTTGTGTATTATCTCACGGTCACAAACTTGTAAAGGAAACAAAAATCCAGTATCTTGCAAAATCACAACTAAGACGTGGTTTTGCAATACAATAATAGCAGTAGACCCAAATTGAGCAGGGCATTTGGTGACACCTGCAGTTAATTTCCAAACTGAGCCTGTCCATTTTGCTTCTTGTGGTCCCCTTTAAGTACTCAGTTCAACACTGAGAAACATAGATGTAGATACGCATACAACGGGGGACATAAAGATGTTGCAAATCAATGTCTAAAAATCAGAAGAGGAGTTAAGGAAACGGCAAGAACAAAAGAATATTTTGATATATTTTGTGAACGTACTTAAAAATTATACTTCCCGGCTTCCAGCGATATACGTTGGAAATGTAGTGCGAATGAAAAGTCCTCATGTTTGTAGCAAATGTTTCCCAGAATTAACAAATAAAATAATTGCGTGAGCTTTTCTTTGTACTTTTCGTATTTATCATTTTCTTCTACCCCTTGTTCTTTTACTCCTTTGTCGCTCCGCTCACTTGCTACTTTCAATGTCGAATAGGATTTAAGAGGAGAGAAGCTTGAATTGCTTGATTTGATTTAGTCGTCCCTTGTTTCTGTTCAACTCGATATGTTCTTCAATTCTTACCAAGACCTAAGGCACATCTCATATGCATCTAATAACTGAATTTATCCTGCTTAAAACAGAAAAGATTACATGAATAATAGTATAAACTACTATGCTCATCCAATGTGTCATTGCGTCTGACACATGCTGTTTATCTGACACATGTCAGAAACGAACATGCGACGCTCGAACGCCAGTATAAAACTAGTATTCAACTCCTTTTTTTTACATTATTGTTTCGGTGTACATCCCCGTGCATAATGCTAGTGTGTTCAAAGGGCTTTGGAAGTTAAAAAGTCAAGGTTTAGTTGCAACAGGGATCGCCATCAACTGAATCAGATCTGTACCTGACGTTTGGATAGGACTGTTGAAGGCAATGGTTGTTGGTCAGTGATGCCAAACCACTCAGGTTGGCTATTGCCATGTCGCCTCAGCCAATTCCTAAATGCCAAGACAAAGCGATCAGCTTGTGTGGGTGTAAATGTAATCTTGGTATACTCCTTGTTGACATCAGCACCACCCTCCTTTGACTTTGACAGGAATACCTTCTCTTGCCCTTGGAGCACAATCATGTCCCCATCATATACCTTGTTTGAAGTCCAATGCTCATGCCATCTAGGAACCACCTGTCAATACCACTAGTTAGATTTAATGACTGAGACTGACCCATTAATTTAAGGAAAGAATGACAACTATGTTCCAGCATTGACTTCAATGATGCTCCAGTTGCAGTATGGAAGGCATCAATATTCCCACAAGTTCACCATGATGTTTCAAAATAAGAAACCAATCAAATCAGGAATTCGGAGTCAAAAGAAAGAGGAAACATTCATGCATCTTTCCGTGAGCATACAAGTTCGATACTACTACTTCCATGCCCCAAACAAATCCATAGATGTCAATCAGCAACACCAATTTAATTCCAGGATATAAATATAATAAAATTCACACTCAACGATAAGGTACATAAACTGAACTTCAATTCCCATTGCTCTCCAACTAATGATAACCAGTGTTTCCGCATCCTCACTTCAAAGAGATATTCTTTAGAACCTTGAGCTGCATGCAAGTTGCTGAACTTATGAGGATTTCTATGGTATCCCTGTTGACTGTTTGATTACTTGTTTTTTGCATAAAGGCCTTCAATTCAATTCACTTCCAGCAAAACTTAGAAGTTGTATACTCACATAAACATACACAGATAAACCTCATAAATAAACACAGGTACTCTCTCTCCCAGTGTCAAATCCGCATATTTCCTTCTGATGACCATTCGAGTTCAGAACAGAGTAGAGTTCCAACATGAGAAGCTTTATGTTTATTTTGTAGCACTCTAGCTTGTGTGTGTGTCAGTGTGTGTGTGTGTGTGTGTGTGTGTGAGTGAGAGAGAGAGAGAGAGGTGTCCTCGCAAATGTCAAGCACTAATGAGCTATAATGGTCCTTAAGATTTGATCTCTAAAACAACAGTCAACTACATACATGACCAAAAAATAAGAGACTGAAGGTTAGAGCATGATGATGGCAAAGATCTCTAAACCATGACCTATTAACAACCTCAATCATATCAGAGCGATTTAAGGAACAACCGGAAAAAAAATTCACCTGCCACCACGCTGAGCCTGGCATAGTGAACTGGAAGAAATTTCGAGCACTGCAAACAATTGAACGGGTCTTTCCTGGCGCCATTGGTACATTGAAGGAACAAATCCAAATTACCCATTTTTGATCACCCACAATGGGAAGCTTCGTATCAATCTCTATTCTGAAAAGACAAGAAGAAGTTAGCAGTCACTTAGCACATTGACTGAAACAGTGAAGTGCTAGAGGCTACGATTTTTGCATGCAGCCATACTACTACCATAAATAGATGCTTCTGCACAAGCATCTGCATGAACGTAAGGACGGCTTCCAGTACAACATGCCATATCACAGATGAAAATACTTCATTTAATGGATAGTCAAACGAAGTTACATCCCCCAACAAATAGTAAAACCTTGGAACAAGTTTTTATTCCAACTTCCAAGACTCAAAGTACATCAAGAATAAAATACTTATGTCAGTAACTTTTCCAAGTAAACATTAGATTAGGATGCTTTGGATTTTCTCTTGTTCTGTGACCAACTTATTTCACTCCTGCGAAGGGGAGAAGACTGGAATCCAGCTCTTCTCTCTTTGATGTGGTGTTTAATACTTTAAAAGCAGGCAGTGGCCCTACTTAGTCGGAAAAAAAGCAAGTCTTGTAGGACTTTTGTTCTGTTTTGGGACAGGATGGGGTAACCCCTCACTTTAAGACTTTAAGTCATGATAGAAACTTTGCAATAATGAAATTATGTAAGGACATTTTCGGCAAATGAAATTTTCACATTGAACTTTTGTCCTTATAATGCACCTTGCACCATCTCCTATGCTATCAATAAAGTAGCAAAACTATTGAGAGCCCAGTAAAAGATCTGAAGCCTCAGCTCAATTGAATACATGCTCAACTCTGATTTACACGTGGATTCTGAAGGAAAACATATTTCACGAAATCAAGTTGAAGAACATCTGTGCAGGAGACATGCTACTTAATTTAGAGCGATGACCTTACTTGTTCATGTAATAACAAGGTGCAATGAATTCGGCATTGATTTTTGGGTTCCCATCATTTGCTCCAGCAAAGCCCCAATGGCCCGTGGACTCCATCTTAAAGGGCAAAGGCTTGGCTCTATCCCTCCTCCCTGTAACCTGTAAAATGGCTCGGCAAAGGCAGTAGCCTTAGCATCTGCTTAAGTAGTACTTAAGCACATGTAACATAAATACAAACAAATAAGCTATACCGAACCAGTTAGCATCTCTAAACAAGTTCCTATTGACGTTGTTCTTTGTTGGGCAACACATAACGTTTTCCAACAACACCAATGTGCGAGTAACTGAATCTTCCTGAATCCATAAATCTCCAAGGCAATGAAAAATCATAGCAAATGGGATTGGTAGCAATGGATTGCAATCTATACAGTAGCAACATTTTGGCAATAGCTTTCTTCCTTTAAAACAAACACGTGAATTTAGGCATGAGAATATGCAACTATCTTCTGTGAAAGTATGAAGAACTTATACATGGGCCCATTCAACAGAGAACCCCCCAAAAAAAACACTATAGAACAAATCATACCAAAATGGTTCTAATCACCTTCGATTATTGGTGAGGAGACCATCAAAACCCAGCTCATCTACGCAATTGATTCACAAGGTGATTCCACAAAGTCAGAAATCAACCAGAATTTGGAGTTGGAGATTCATATCGGATTAATAACAGTATTCTAGAGGTCTTGCATACTCCTCAACATTCTACCTCAACTTCGAGTGTTTATTTCGGACCTAATCACTTATTCATCTTGCTGTGTACCCCTTCAAAGAATAATGGAGGATTCACACCTATGTGATCAAGCATCACAACTTGTGGCATAAGTAGAGTCCAGCTGACTCCTCTTGGACCCTCGGGAAAATTTTTCAGTTAAGGGATGTTGCTCAAAGCGGGATAGAAGTTGTGGCATATGCAGATTCCTGCCGATTGAACTTTCCTTTTTCATGATAACTGGCATCCTCTGGGGACATTGTTTAAGCATTATGGAAGAAGAGTGGTTTTCAATTTGGGCAGATCTTTAGCTGCTAAGGTATGTTCCATAATTGAAGATGGTGATTGGAAGTGGCCAAGGGCCAGAAGGTGCGGTAGCAGTAGGTGTAGGACAGCCTTCTCCAGTCAGTTCATCCTAAAGTCCCATTAAATGCAGGTAAAGGGTGTAATTCATCTTAAATATGCATTTTGCCAATAAATCTGAATGGCCTAGAAACGAAACACTACTACAGACTACTAATCCCAAAACCTTATTCTACTATTGTCAATGTTGCTTGTTTCTAATAACAGGGCATCTACCGAAAGTGTAACTACTCAATACACGTGTCACAACTTTAACTAAACCGCCTGGCACTGGAATAGAATCGCTTTCCTACTCAGGCAACATTACGAATGCTGTACCACTATAGTGGCTCCTTTGGTAGAAAGGAAGCATCAAGCAAAGCCCAACTGCTTAGATACAAGCGTGTTCACCTTGTGATGAGCAAAATCAATGTGGGAAGGATCAGAGACATTCTCCATGAGGGTATCATATCCATAGAATAAATCTCGCTGGATCGTCACAGTTGAATACTCCGGATTCTCAAAGTCAACAGGCAACCTAAACAATTCCCACAAAGAATAGCACATTAATAAAATATTTGAAAGCCCACGCACCCAATTAACTATATGTCATATATTAAATAAACAAGCACACAAATAAACAATTAAATAAACCACCATTTGTTTAACAAAGAATAAATTACATGGGGGGCTTGGTGGCTTGAGCTCTCTCCCAGCCATTCTCATCTGGCCAAACAAAGAGAAGACCCTGAGACACCATAGTCGGAAACCTCGTCGCACACGCTCTCGGAGATCGAACAGCTCGAGCTTCCGGCCCCTCGGGCGAGGCCTGAGGGATCCCAGTACAAGATCCACACCCATCAAAGGACCACCCATGGTACGAACACTGCAAGTGCCCATTTTCATCTATCCTTCCTTCCTGATATCAACCAACAAGAAATCACCAAAATCAGTCCAGAAAAGAAAAACTCAAACAATAGAATTGAGGGCTGCAACCCCAAAGGTTGGCCTGGTGATCAAGGTCTAAGTCGGGTTTGCTCCACCTAATGCATCATGTTTGAAATGTGTCAGGTGCTATCAACTCTTTTAGGCTGAAGTCTATGTGAGGTTTGCGCTAGATTTAATTGGGTTCCACATTGGTGAACGGTCTAGATTAATTCCTTCATGGAATTGGTCCTTAAGATTAGTTAAGATGGGCGTAAACTAGTCGGAACACGTGAGTTGTCAAAAAAAACCAAAAGGATTTGGGGTGGGGGGTGGGGGGCGCCTTACAGAGAGAGGAGCAAGACGGTGGGGGCATTTGTCGTCGAAAGCAACCCATTGGGACTGCGATGGATCGAACCAGAGGACTAGGTCGCGGTTGAGGAGCTGGAAAGGGGTTGGGATGCCAGGGTTTAGGTCTTCTATGAGAGAGACTGGGTACCAGTGGTCCCTCCAAGTGAACTTAGAGGGAGAATTCTCTTCGTTGTCTTGGATCTCGACTACTTCTTCTTCTACCCCATCGGATACAGATTGAGATTGTGAATGAGGTTGTTGTGTAGGTGGAGCAGCTACTCGAAGAGGAGAGAGAATCTTGCGTGGTGGCGGAGTGAGGATAGAGGTCTTGGTGGGGAAAAGGAAGAGAGGGTTACGTGATGGTGTGGAAATTGGTGTGGCTGGAGGTGGGGTTGAGAGTAGTACTGAAGCCATAGTTGGTTCAGTTTTGTGGTGTTGGAATTCAAATGGGAAGAATGTGCGGTTTATGACGGAGCTGTAGTTTTAGAGAGAGAGGGGAGGGGGGTTGTGGAGAACTTTGCGTGCAAGTTTGCAATGGGCGCTGTGGAAACAACTAACGCTATGACAAAACAGAGAGAGCGAAAGTTGAAGAAGAAGATCCGTGGTAGGAGGGTGTGAATCATTGGACTCGAACAATGTGGGATGTTCGGATCAAAAAAAAAAAAACACACACAATGTGGGATGTTCTCTCGGGCCCCACCATTTTGTTAATTGATTGGAGACCACGAGATACTACATCAATTGTACGAGCGAGATAACTAAGCTTAATAACTCAACTATTACAAACTCAACCCAATACAAGCCCCCATTAGGGGAAGAAATAATCTTAACGAAAGAACACCTACATGCAGGTCCCTGCAGGTGGGACCGTGGGAAGACTCAAACTCTAACCCTCCTAATAAGATGCAAGAATTCTAACCAACCGAGTTAGACTCATTTGGTTACTGCTTTATTACTTCAATGATCGAGAAGTTTCTGTTTCCAACATTGGTAAGATTCCAAGAAGAACAGACCTGATTCACAGCTTATAAACCGTTGAAACAAATCAAATCTGAAGGCTCAATGGACGATTATACTGTTGAAAATACATCAGAAAACTTTCACTTTGAAGTTCATGCACGCAAAAGAATTTGTTAAGCTTCTAGAGTTTTAGTACTCTTATACACTCTGAATGATACTTACCGCGTCAAAGTTACGCAACTACAACTGTCAACAAAGAGAGAAAGAGATTCATGTTTTATTTTTAAATGGATATCCAAAATGTGATGTAAAAATTTATGATTATCCAATATTAGTTGGGTCATTGTTGATCAAGAACTTCATATGTAACTTAGAACTTGGAGGGCAGAGGTGGCCTATTTGGTGTTGAAACTTGAAAGCATGATAAGCGCAGTTTAATGAAGGCCCAATCATTGAGCTAATTTGCTTGCTCTTGTGAGAATGCCTAACACCATCTCCAATCGTGAAGTTGAACAATGTGTTATTACATGACACAAAATTATATAAAGTGGGACCCATTTTTTCGCGTGTTTTGCTATGAAAAAAATGCATAATAAAGAAAACGAAAAATTAATGGTGTATTGTGGATTAATTGCCTCATGTTAATGTGCTTGTTGGAATTACTCTAGAGTGGGTAATTGTCGGCGTTGTTCCCAGGAGCATAGCATTTGTGATGCTTGGTCTCAAGAAAAAAGGTTCTCTTGTAGGAGTATCTATTTAAAGGGAGGTGTGCATGTGTGTTGTGTGGCGTGTGAGAGAAAAAGAAAAAAGACAAAAAAGGATAACAGCATCCTCAATGGTAATAATCAAAATAATAATCAAAATGTGTCACATCAGCATTTGATTATCCATTTAGTCTATAATCAAATTTAACAATTTCTATCTCCACATTGGTTATTTTTGCATCCTTAACCAAAAAAAATCCCCACATTACACAATACACATTTGTCCAATCGCAAACGAGTTTCAATCACGCACTCGACCACACCAAATTATTCGTCTTGATGAGACGATTCCAATGTGGGATGTTTTTGAGTTATTGAGTTTTGAGTTTGGTTATTGAGTTTTGGTTATTGGTAAAAGTTGTTAAGTTTGGTTATGGAATTTGATTATTTGTTAAAAGACTTGTAATTTTGCTTATTACAATGTGGGGTGTTTTTTGAGCATTGTTGTTGAATTTATTTATTCACACCCATTTGCTTATTACAATGGGGATGCTCTAAGAGGGCAGTCTCCCCTTTTGAGGGCTGCCGGGCACCGACTCTGAGGTGAGAGGAGAGTAGATGTGAGGAATATTAGAGATATAGGGGGGAGTTAAAAACATTGTATGAGCCTTGGTGTTGGAAGGTTGAGGAAGGTTTTTCATCTCATATTGTAATTTTGTAATCTCATATTTTTTTTATATAGTGAAATCTCTCTCTTTCGTGGAGTAGGCATTGAAGTCGAACCACATAAATATTGTGTGTTCTTTTTGTGCGCGTTTAATTTCGTACGCTTCCGTTGCAGGTGAGATGTAAGAAAAATTCCAACATTGTGTTGTATGACAAATAGGAGTAAAAGTTAGAAATTTGGCCGTTCGGCTAAATAATTAAGCCTGGCTTATTGGCTTTCCCGCCAAAACGTCAAAATTGGATTTTGATCAAAAATTTTTACTTTTTAGATTCCTCTCGTCATGAGGATGCAATAATCCCCCAAAAA
>JAOTQK010000005.1:9965585-9976142 GCA_025642025.1 Rhododendron ferrugineum
GAAGCTAACTATACTTGCCAAGTAGGATTTCTAGCCAAGAAATATAATTTTAAGACCTTATTTCATTAATTAGGAAAGTATACAAGTGTTTCTATAGGCATACTTGTCTTTAGAAAATGACTAGATTGTCCGGTGTGAAAAGATATAATTTTATAAGCCTCAAATTTAATTATGACGGATTATTAGAAATTAAGAAGAAAATTATAAAAAAAAATCCACGAAATAAATAAGGATTTTCAAATTTTAAAACGAAAATTTTATTCGCTAAAAATCGGAGTTGTTATAGCTCTCTAGCTGAATCAAATCGCAGAAGCGATTTTCACTGAGTTGACTCACGAACGTGTCCTTCAAATCATCCATCGGACCCATGTGATCCACGGCAAGAGAGACCAAGAAAACCCAGAATTGAATTTCAGGTGGGTGAGGGAAAAAATGGGAGGCGATTCAAGTGAAGAATTGGTATGCATGTACAGGTGAATAGGTGTTGAAGTTGTTCTGTGTACAAGAGAGAGAGAGAGAGAGAGAGAGCGCTCAGATCTAAAAAAATCACTGCCTCTGGGAGAGACTGAGAAATGAAAATAGGACTGGAAAGTGGAAAACCCTATGTATGTATATATATATAGGCAGGGGTAATTTTGTAATTTCCTAGTTCGGTTCGGTTTGGGTATCAGCTTAACCATAACCGAACAGAAACCCGTTCGGTTATCCTATGTGCCAACCATACCCGCACCCACGGGGAAAATTTCGGTTATCGGTTCGGGTACCTATCGGTTCGGTTCAAATTGTCATCCCTAGTTCTACTCCTCCTATCGGCTAGGAAAGGTCCTTGAGCTATTGAAGTTTTGCTCGGTTGCTAAGTTCAAGGTCTTAGACAGGGGTGCACTTAAAACTGGTCCGGACATGTAGTTATGAATAAAAATTGAAAATCCATGGAACTCTATTAATTTGTCAATAATACTAAAGGAACACAAATTTGCACACACTGACAATGACCAAGGGGCCTATACACTAATACACACTGCAATGCAATTTGTGTGCAAGTATGTGTTTTGTGTGTCTCCAAACAAGTCGCATAATCATTCGGTATGACCCTCCGGCCTCCACTGCCGCTCTATTTTCGCTCTATGCTCCCGCTCTCAAATGTCAGCTCTCGCAAATTCGAATAATTCTAGAATGTTTTTGAAACACGCTTTTACGCTGGCGTTCTCGCAAGTGCGTTGCGCGATAGCTTCCTAAAACATCTTTTTTTATTTTGAGGGGTACTTTCTGATGTAAATATGACCACATTGAAGTGGCACTAGAGCATGGAAAGATCAGTGTCACATGACTCACATGTATTCAAGTGATCTGTTTTTCCTTCCTTCACGTTTGTATGAACCGGCCCTGCACGCCTTCTTCAAATCAATTTGGGTTTCCATTTGTAATCGAAACTCATCTGCTAGACTGCTGGTTAATTTCTATAAATGTAGATGTGGGCATGGAAATGTAAGTTTTTGGCCACTGATGGTGGCTTTAACTTAAAGGTGCAATAGGTGATCAAGTCATCTCACAACTGTGCTTGTCTTGCACAAGTTGGGGCTTGAAAGGTATACTGGACGTGGAACGTGTTTAGGTTCTTGCCTCTTTATAATTAAGCATGTGTATTTTGCAGAGATTCAAGGGTAGTTGAACAAAACATATGGGCTATCAGGCTATGCCCGCATCTTGCGCAAAATTTTTTCTACTTTATGCACATGATAACCTTGAGAGTTGATAGCAATGTGGAACTAAAGTCTTCAATCATGATACAAAAATAAAACAATATCCGGAGTAAGTTTTAAGTCTCTGGAGCTACTTGTTCTATATCTATTGTGAGTATGTAGTTACAAACCTTGTAGTATGTTACAATAGTTGTAGAACCGCAAGGGGTTTGACCGACTGGCATGAGACAGAAACCAAAGGGGCTTGTTCCCCAAGAGGTTGAAGCTCACGAAGGCCCAAAATGTTCTAAAGCTTTGGGCCACTGCTGGTTTGTTCATGTTAACTTGAGGATAGAAATGCACGTAATTTGGTTCCCCATCCGAGCCTTTCATGCTCAAATTTCATCTCAGCGGAACAGATCTCAGCAGTCCATCGAGATAAAATCTAAAAGTCATTCGTTGCCAAGCACGGACAGCTCGGATTCCCTTGCGTACTATAGGAACCCCGGGTACGTGACGTTGCCTATCAATTCTATTCCACAAAGTAGAGCTTTCATCATACTTCATCTAATTGGAGAAAAAATGCAAACTTTAGGGCATGATTGCTGGAATTTGAACCTTTAAATTGCGTCCTTTTATAATCCACACTTCATTATTTGTCTTTATTTACATAAATTTGCTATATTGCCCTTTCATCGATACACTTTTTCATACATCCAAAAGCAACATCTGTGTTTGGTTTGCAATTTTTAGATTTATTTTTGAGATAAAAAAGTTCTATAGGTTTGCGTATTTTTCCGTCTTTAGTAAATTTTTTTAACATTTTGACAAACTCTTTTACTTTTTAAATAGAGGTACGCTATGTACATCAAAAAAATATAAAATAAGTAAAAAAAATTTGACAAAAAATCACTAAAGACGAAAAAACACGGATGATGAAACAGTCAAAAGTTTTGGAGAGATTATTTCTGAGAGGAGAACCAAACAAAGTGAAATTGTAAATTCATAATAATAAAGACAAAATAGGGAGTGTGAATTGTAAAAAAAGGAGTGCAAAAATTATTTTCCTCTTCAAAATGATTGCAAGAAACATAAATGACTGGCCATCAAGAGTCATTTTCCCTGAGATTATCTTCGTTACATAAATGACTAGCCATCAAGAGTCATTTTCCCTTAGATTATCTCCCAAACGAAGGCTTGGCGAAGAATCAAAGAAAACAGAGCAATATATTGAGTACTAAAGACGTTTTCCTTTTCTTGTGAGAAACTTTTGCACACAATTATGGTAACAATCACGACATCTTGAAATAGTGACTGTTCCAACAAACCTTAGCAGTATATATTTTTTAATTCTATTTATTGTGAGCCGTATAAGTAAACATGCATAAACACAAACCCTTGGATTCTCCTTTTCTCCCTGTGTTTTCTTTATTTCTTCTCCAAGTTGGTGTGTGTGAAGGCTCGGTGTAGTTGTTGTAGGGAAAGTTATGAATAGCTTACCTTTTGAATAATTTTTATAGGATCTGTAATGGTCTAATAAAAAAATTTAAAAAATAGAAAATGTCAAAGTTTGATACAGGGACCTGTTTGAAATGTGTATACTATTCATGCGTGTACTATTCATCCAAGCGTTTAATTTTTTTGGGTCATTACAGATCCTAAAAATATGATTTGAACGGTAAGTTATTCTTAAAATATTTTTTATGGGTTTTTGATTAAAATTAGCTCAATCTAATATAGGTAAGAGCTTTTTTTAGCAGCATTCCTAGAGTATTTCAGAATTCTTAGGACGCCTTACGAATGCTGAAACGGCCCTTACCATTATCGGATTGAGCTAATTATTTTCAGGAATTCATAAAAAAAATATTTTAAGAATAAAAGCAGTTTGAATCATCTTTGTAGATCCGTAATAACCCAAAAAAAATTAAATGCTTGGATGAATAGTACACGCATGAATAGTATGCAGTTTTCCGTCCATTTTCTTAACTGCCGTTAGGAATTGGACTGAATGGGTTGGAATCGGATAGTTCGAGGACGAAGTAAACGATTTTGGTAGTTCGAGGACTAAGTAAAAAAGCTGATGATAGTTTGAGGGATCTTTTTATAAAAAACTCTTCTTAGTAATGGCATCACTTCCACCTTTGCGTAAAGGCAGAGAAAACTGCACAAGGCGAAGAGTTAGATGCATATATGTGCAAGCAACTAAACTTCCACAAATCTCTATAGCTTAGCATGAAATACATTGGCGCTAAGCTTCATATAGCCAACCAGTTGCCAATTAAGCATCTCATATGCCTCATTTTTTTTGAACGGCCATCTCATATGCCTCATGAGAGCCAGTCATTTGATATTTGAATTACCTGATGCACCTACGTATGCAATAGACTCGTGAACAAAAAGGGATGCTATAACATCGCAACAGGGGATACCTTGATTGGTTCATACTTCATAAACTACCTTTCCGACTGACTGGTAAAAAAAAAAAAAACAAAAACAAAGAAACCAACAAAACGAAAGCCCTTCTTGTTAGGAACATGTGTGAAAATAGAGTCCCACATTGAATAAACATAAAAAGAGTTGGATTTTAATATATAATTGGATGACTCACCACTTACAAAGTTTAGCCTTTTAAATGGATATAGGTCATTTAATTTATATTGAGTTCATGTGATGTGATGTGAACACTCCGTAGCAGATTAGGCATGCCCGCATATGGGAAGACCTTAGGCGGATTCGATGGAGCAATGATGCAGGCAGATAAGAAAGGGGAGTAAAAAGGTCATGGATCAAAGGGGAGTCAAGTGAATCAAATTGAGGGGGGGAGTTAGGCCCAATGTATGGTTACATGTGAGGGGGGAGATTGTTAGGAACATGTATGAAGATCTCCCACATCAAATAAACATAAAAAGAGTTGGACTTTAATATACGATCGGATGACTCACTATTTATAAGGCTTAGTCTTTTACATGATATGAGTCATTCAATGTATATTGGGTTCATGTGATGTGATGTGGACTTCGTTAATACTCTCCAACAGTTTAGCCTTTTAAATGGATATGAGTCATTCAATATATATTGGGTCCATCTGATGTGATGTGAACTCTGTGAATATTCTCCAGCAGATTGGGCTTACATGAACATGAGAAGACCTCAGGCAGATCAGACTCCCAACAAGCTTTGAATATATACACAAAGATGGAAAAACTCTTTGGGGAGCCACAGACTAGCACCCCACACACGCCTCACCCTCTCCCTCACATTATGTCACACCCCCTAGGGTTTACAAGGAACACACACACACACACACACACATATATATATATATAATATCCTTCCCTCCTAAGGATCACCTTATTTTCACCTTATTTTAACTATAATATATATTAAAATAAGGTGAAAATAAGGTGGTCCTTAGGAGGGAAGAATATTATATATATAAGGACCACCTTATTTTAACTAAAATGCGGACCTCCCTATTTCTCTTGTTTTTTGATCAAATTTCGATGATTTAAGCTGATCAATGTAATCAGAACGTGATTTTAAGGGTACTCGCGAGAAATTAGCAAAAAAAAAAAAAGCCGGAAAGAGCTTGATTTGAGCAGTTTTTATTTGAACCGTTCAATAAAAAACAAACAAAAACTACTCAGATGAAGCCTTTCCCGGTCTTTTTTTTTCTGATTTTTCTCAGGTGTCCTTAAAATCACATCCTGAGCACATTGAGCTGCTCGGATCATCGAAATTCGATCGGAAAAGGGAGGTCTGCATTTTATTAAAATGAGGTGGTCCTTACGGGAGACTGACTGATATATACCAAGTTTCTACTAAGGGCTTCCTTAACTTGTTAAGTTAAGGACTTTCTCTTTCCAGATCAAATTTTGATGATCTGAACCGTTCAATGTGTGCAGAACGTTATTTTAAAGTGCACGCAAGAAATCGGAAAAAAATATGACCGGAAAGGGCTTGATCCGAATAGTTTTTTTGTAAAAATGTATTTATAGCATTTTTATAAAAAAAAAATTGCTCGGATCAAGCCCTCTCGATCATATTTTTGGCCAATTTCTTGAGTGCACCCTTAAAATCACATTTTATACATATTGAGCGGTTCGAATTATCAAAATTTGATTGGGAACAATGTCGAACCGATGAGGTCAACAAGTTAAGGGCTTCCTTTAGTAGAAGGGGACGCTGTGTGTGTGTGTGTCTATATATATATATATATGGACTCCAAGAGTAAATTACGCTCAACACCCATCACTAAGGGTGGTACACAAAATAACCCCCCACTAGGGGCGGACCCCAACAATCACCCTTCCACCCAGTATGGATAATCGTTGCATTCATCCAGCCTCTCTAGTAAAGCGTCTGTGTAACTCTAAGTCTAGCATCCAGCACCCCATCACTAGAGTACCCCTGCTTGACTGAATGTCTCATTGCAAGACTAGATCTTCCAAGGCTAAACCCGCAGCGCTGTCCGGCTGCGATTTTGCACCCCCTGACTGGAGTGCCTGCACCCCCTAATTAGAGTGCCCACATTCTCACCAGATGCTCATAATCCGCGTCCACCAAACCACGAACGCCAGTGCCCAATCATAGGACACAATCCGTGACTCCATCTCTCCTCTTATATCCTGAAGAGGATGCTGATGAGCACTCAATAATGTAGATTCTTGGTGCTCAAAGTCCTCTAATTTGTTGCTTTTATTTGAATAAATCGTCTTTTCTTTGCGATTTTGCACGTAAGGTTTGTTTGAGGATGTTTCAGGTAAACCGTGCAATAAGACATGGTTTTGACGCCATGAATAACCGTTGAGGTGACAAAGGACCCGAGGCCACGTGGCGTTGTGCCACCGAGTCCCAAGAACCAAGAAATGAAGCACCGAAGGGTGCCCGGGAGGTTTGAAGGCCAGGGGAGGAAGACCAAGCCTGAAGTCTGCATTTTACCCTTCGGTATCGATACCATCTCAAAGAGGTATCGATACCAATTGGTCCCATTTTGAACAGGCCTGGGGGTATCGATACCCTTTTGAATTGGTATCGACATCGTTTACGGGAAAATCTTTAACAGCATTGGTATCGGTACCATAGCAATAAGGTATCGATACATGTTATTTTTGAAGTTGATCAGGGCTGAGGGTATCGATAACCTTTTACATAGGAATCGATACCAATGCCTCTCGAATAGATTTTTGCTGACTCGTTACCCTTCCATTGGTGGACCCTTTTCTTGTTAGATTAGATTCTCAGGATATTTGGAGAGAGAAAAGCGTGTTTGTATAAATAGCACACCCCCCCTCTCTCTCTCTCTCCTCACTCTTACCTTTTCTTCTTGTTTAAGTTTCTTATTTTGTAGGAAGAACTCCATTGTTGCTCTAGCTTATTTCTTGAAGAACTCTAGTAAGTTTAATTAGTTTGTTGTTTTGCCAAGAATTAAAGTTGTAGCTGCACTCTAGATTATCCATAATTTCAAGTTTATTTTCAATTTTGTCTGTTAAATATGTTTGCCATCTCTAGCTTTATTCTTAATCTTGCAAGTATAGTTGAGTAATTAATTACGCTTGGCCAAGGGGTGATTCCTACCTTGAGACTTGGTTGGTAAAATGGTTTCTCTTGCCTTAAAGCTTTAAATTGGTTTGTAAAATGGATTAAATCTCTTATTTTCGCTCAAAGCTTGTAGTTGATAACTTCTTTGATCGTGCGTTGGTAAGCTTATCTTGCCACACGTGATGCTTGGAACTCTGGCACTACAAGTGTTTGATTAATTGCCTAAATGAGTTTTATAGTCCATTTTCGGACCCATCTTTACATTTGATTTTCAAGTTAAACCCTCCGAGTGAGAGCACACAGTTGTGACTCTCACTTGAGTTATCAAAGAGAACCATTAGCCGGCCAAGTCGTAGGTCGGTTGATCCCCGAGACCTTGCCACTCGTTAATCTAGTTTAAAGCTCATTTTTAAATTTCTCCTTTTATAAGAAAAACCAAGTTGGCCGTCTAAACGTTGAAATCCTTACAAACTACAATCGAAGCTATATAGAATTTCCCTACAGTTACGATCTTGAACTTTTCGGATATTATGCTATCAACAATCTAGCCCTATGCTTGGGGTTTCTCAACCTTATATTTGAAGGCAAAGGTTATTGGCTAAGCAGATCCTGTCACAAAATCCACAAAGGAAGAGATTCCAACGATGCATCATCACTAATGAAGCAGTTTCGAGTACCTGTGGAGATGAGGTCCTTCGTCTGCCCACCGGCCAAGTCCTCCAGTTGGTGAAGCGGTCCTTTGGTGTGCTCGACCAACGGCCTACAAAATGGAAATGGTAAACTATGGGCACCGGCGTGATTGTCGCCATCGCCCCTCCGATGCCTAAGTCAACCGATTTACTTCAGATGAGAGTATGGACTAAGTATTAGTTATGTAGTATTGCGTACCTTTCTCTTATGGAGGTGGTGTCTTTATATAGGCATGTTAGGAGGAGTCCCATTGGGACTGGGTCCTTTAGGTCTAATTCGTTTATGACGAACTTGGATGAGCTTTGGAGTGTCCTCTTTAGCTTAGGACTCTTTGATTCTTATCTAGACCAAGAGTCCTTGTGACATATGGGTTCTTCAAGATTATCCCTTGGGATCTGTAGGCCTTATCCCTTCGTGTGGGATAAGACATTGGTTGTTTTGGGAATCCTTTTGACTGTATGAGTTTCCTCCGTAGAGAACTTCATAATAATTGGTTTCAGGTAGTTAGTTTGTCATTCCCTTGGTGATCCAACTCTTAGGCTGAGCTGGTTGTCATGTTTGCTGAGCTCACCCTCTGAGCTGAGCTTGATGCTTTTTTGAGCTGTGCTCATGAGCTGACCTCTGCCCTTGGGCTGGTTGATAGAGGCTAATTCTTATGGGTTAGATTCCACATTCTTGGGCCTCTAGCTTGAGCCCTTAGGGCTGTGCTGGGCTTCCTAGCTTGGGCTAATCTTGGGAGGTTAATTTATGCCTATCAGTCACATCTCCATCTCAATTCCTTTGTTCGAAGCTCCCGTGAACAACTCCCAGCACCATCTGTAGACTATCCCACATACAATTTGATTCGGTACCTTGCACTCCTATACATCTCAGGTCATGACTCATCGCACTTCAACGCCCTTCCTGTGTGTCTCTGCAAATGTTGTTTATCTTGTTTACTATCAAAGAAAACCCATACTACTTGTCCCGTAAAAACATCAGCTCCATCTGTCGCCCAAATCATAACTGCAATTCCCGATGATAGGTCTTTAGCACTATCCATCACATACGCCTCTCCCAGAGCCTTCTACCACTCTCAGTCATCTCATCCCAGGTCTTCTCCTACCATCTCGTCCATCGTCGTTCCACTCCAGGAAAAACTGCAACCCTTGATATATCACCCTAGCAAGCGCTTGTGTCATTACCAGACGAGCTCTCTAGCACCCCCCCCAAGCCTGGATACAACGCTCAAAAGAATGTATCCTTGCTCACTAGGTCTTCCGCGACTGATAACGACCTCCCATGGCCGTTCAGAGCTGATCACTTTGCTGCGAAAAAGTCTCCTCACAACCCAAAAAGCCTCCAAACGTCTGATTACTACTCAACTAAGCAATAACACCAATTTATGAGCCTCCAAGCCAAAAACAAAGCATGGGGTTGGATCCGAAACAAATAAACCTGTCAGGAACCGGACCTAAACCATCCTAAATTGGCATGAACCGGTCCAAAAACTCCTTTGCATCGCGAACCATCTGAAACATTTCGGCCTACATTATTTCGCTGACTGGATAGCCACGTCAGTGCCGACCAACTAATGTGGCGTTGACCATCCTACATGGCAGATGACGTGGCATACTTTGGGACCATTCTGATGATGTGGCAGCCACGTGGCGGCGACGTGTTTGCCACGTGGTGATGACATGATGTACACGCGGCGCCCTCCTAATGCTGAAGTGGTGCCAGCTAGCACACAACGTGGTGATAATGTGTCATCCGACGTCAGCTCTTCCAGCACCTTCTGCGCATGTGCTCGTGCACGCGATTAGATCTAATGTGATCTGCACACGCCACCATTTACTAGCGCGTGCGGTCAACTCCGGCGGTTTGCGGCGATGATCTTCACGGTTCCGCTATCGTCTCGACGAGACAAAGCTAACCTTATGCTCAAAATCCTTTTCCGAATACTTCTGGTTTGACCTCAAATAGACCCGATCCACAGCCTCCATGTGACGCCTTTGACCGGCGCGTGCACCTTGCTCCGAGCTCCTCCAATGACGTGTTACATAGATCTGTGCTCGTTTCAACAAGATGAACATAATCCTGTGCTCAAAACTTCCGTTCGAGCACTCCTGATCCTAGCCCAAACAAACAAGTCGTTCGCTTCCGCCCGTCGCCGCTCGATAATTTTGAAATAATTTTTCTAATAGGCTTACGAAAAATCATCTCAATACGATAAGCTAAGAGACTTGATCCAATCTTTTAATTTTTCATTCAGATTATAGGATCAGTTTAGATGTTTGATCTACTCCTCTAATTTTTTCTATAATCTGAATGAAAAATTAAAAGATTAAATCAAGTATCTAAACTTACCATCTTGAGCTAAATTAATAAAGGTCACTTGAAATATTATTTTAAAATTATGAACGGGTCGGATAAACTACAGAAAGTCTATGAGTACATATACGACGTACATATACACTTTAGACCCGTCTTGAATCCTACAATAATGATCTGAACCGCTCATTTTATTTAAAATAGTTTGTTTATGGTCTTTGCAA
This sequence comes from Rhododendron ferrugineum, assembly GCA_025642025.1. Classification (NCBI taxonomy): domain Eukaryota; kingdom Viridiplantae; phylum Streptophyta; class Magnoliopsida; order Ericales; family Ericaceae; genus Rhododendron; species Rhododendron ferrugineum. The sequence goes on from JAOTQK010000005.1 coordinate 9,976,033, forward strand.
AAAAATCAACTCAACTCAATAGCAGTAAAGATATTTATGAAACATCAAGTTTGCTTTAGAATTCACAGGGCTGTGTCGTTCTGATTTGTTTGGAACACGAAGTGTCCATG
>JAOTQK010000005.1:9994735-10014817 GCA_025642025.1 Rhododendron ferrugineum
TATATTTATAAATCTCGCTAATTCACGAAGCAGATCATCGATCAAAGCAATCTCACAAATTCACATACCCCTGTGAATTCACAATTTCACATACCCCTACGAAAATTGGACTGCGAAAATTGGATTATGGGAAATTGGACTGCAAAATTGGATTACGGGAGTTCCTTGCGTGGTCTAATACGAATTCGTTCCGAATTCAGTTCGATTTCGACTTCTTTTTTGCTTCCGCTGATGGCGATGGACGAAGGCAAAGAGAGCTGCGGTAGCAGACCGGCTGATTCAAAGCAGAACCGACAGAACAGAGAGAGGCTCGAAGTCTCCGGTTTCGACATCAACGGGACGAGGAACGACATCGGAGAAGAACTTCGAGAGAGCGATATTGATCGGTAGCGCATCGGCGTGGAGAGAGATCTGGGCGGAGACGTCGTGGAAGCAGCGAAGGATTTCGGAGGTTGAGGGATTGGAAGGAGGAGGGAGGTGAGGCGGCGGGAGGCGGAGGAAGTTTAGGGTTTCGAGAGCTTGGAGTACTGTGGAGGAGGTGGAGTAATCGGTGCTGAGGAAAAAACGAGTAGTGGTTGATGGCGTGGATGTGGATGCTAGAGGACGTCGCCTTTTTGCCGGAGTTCATCGACATGGTGCCGTTGACGATGTCGGCGACGCCGCAACGGGGCCAGACGATCTGCTCTAGCGTCGGCTCGTCGAGCTCGTCGGTCGTGTTGAAGTTGAAATTGAGCTGGTAGGTCTTGATCGCCGATCCCAAGTGATCTCAGGTGATCGTCGGGGGTGGTGGGGATGAGGGAGGGTGGGATTGAGGATGGGTTTCGAAACAAATGGGGCAAAGTGGAAACGGAATTGGCCTTCGACATCTCTGCCCCAGCACACAAGGGGTATTAATGGCATAAACTTGATAAGAATTCTTAATGGTGCTTTTTAAAATTGTGCTAGACTTGGACGTGTATTGGTCCACAAAAGTGGACGGGCCTGTAAATCGCCCTTTTTATAGCTTCGAGTTGGCTTCAAGCGCGAGAGCCATAGCCATTGAGGTCATTAGGTCGATTAGTCTTGCGTCTGATTTGGGCTGTTTTCCTCCACTTTGGATCTTAGCACCCAAAAAGCCTGTTTGTACAAACGATTTAGGCCTGTATTAGGAGTTTTCAACTCAATAAAAATCGTGGCAGGTCATTGAACTTGTAGGAGGACTCAAAGGCAAGGGAAAGGTATGGGCTCTGGGCGGAAGGAATGAATCAAGTTAAGGTGCCAATCAAGTAGGCCACACCGATTTCAATTTTGTTCATACTTGCCAAATACTTTAGTCTCAAAGTCAGAATTAGATCTAAGTTATCTGGATAACTTCGGATTCGGATTATAGGAATCTTGATGGAGTGCTTATGATTCTTACTTTTGGACCAAACTGAAATTGATTTTCCCAAATATTACAATTAAATTACCTCAAGTCTTGGTATTGAATTACTAGGTGTCTAATTCCTCCATTCCTATCCAAGATTACATGTATCCAAACAGAAAATCAAGTGACTCCATGATACGCAATCCAGTTGTATTTTCCCAATACTTGTGTACTAAAATGATCAAAAAGTCCCAAATTGGAAAACAGAAGCAATCATCGGTAGTTTGGAAAACCATCACTGAACCCGTGTTTTTTCATACCTTGCATTGTAGTTTCACTAATTTCTTATAAATGCACTCCAAAATTTGTTTTTTAGTACCTGAAATTACACACAATACAAGCACTAAAAGACAAATTTTGGAGTGCTTTTACAAGAAAATGGAGTGCAAAATGCAGTTTCCTTTTCCAAAACCACGATAAACACACACAAATGCACATGCCGGAGGAGAAAGGCTACCATTGCAAAGATCCTTCAAAAAAGTACCATTAATAATTACAAAGCCATCAAAATACAGCCTTCGACGGAAAGTTACAATTCCAAAAACCATTTGAGGTTGCAATTCCAAAAGCATACATGGTGACAGAACAAAACCGGCATTATCTTAAACCAAAAACCGAACACCACAAATCCTAAACAAAAATAAGGAGACAATTGTTTCCTCTTTGACCTTGACCATGTATGTATATCAAATGGAGCATTTCAAAAACTGGGATCAGTTCCTCCAAAATGTACAGCAGCGCCTACTTCTGTATATTCATTCAAGCTATCAAAAGCGAATCCTATAGCTTGCAAGGCGGAGAGGTAAAGCTTCTAACCTGTACATTACCAAAACACCATTTCCGCCTCCTGTACATATCCACCCAAAAAGCATTGGAGCGATTTTGTTTTTTGTTTCGTTTCGTTTCAGGGTTTTTTTTTTCGCCATAGTTTATTTTTGTGTCTTTTCGGCCACAGAGACCGTTGTTTTCTTGATTCTGTGTGATTACCGTTCCAGCATCAGATGATTTCAAGACTGTGCCACCGATTTGTGAAGCATTGATGTCCCTTGAAATACCATCAACGGATATTCCTTCCTGTATTCCTTCAGCTGCAGGGAAAAAAAAAAAAAAAAAAGGTAACATGTAAGTGAACAAATTTGTGACCAAAAATGTAAACAACGAAAATGGACAAACCTCATCTTCGGCGATCTTCTTGAAACCAAATTTGTTAGTCCATAAAGACTCTGCTTCATCAGCAGCCGGTAGCACAAGGTTTCTTACGTTCAGAGATCTGAGTAAGTTCTCTATGCATGAGAATAGCACTTGGAAATAGCCCTACACAAATAGCAATTTCTCACAATCAGTAACTTTTTCACCAAATCGAATTGAGGTTAAATTACTTAAGGACATTACATAAGAAATAAGAGATTGTTTTTCTGCACATTATCTAAAAAGAAGTGAAAGTTTCTCATTATTCCAAAAACCGAAAGGAACTAAAAGGTCAAAAATGGAACAAAAAGTACAAAAAAAATTCAGCCTCTGTCACATTAAGCTAACCTGTCCTTGACATTCAGTGCTTGTTGCAACCAAAGGAACTTCAGCCACACTCTCTCCGAAAACCCGAATAATGCCCGCAGACACAACATTGGAGCTGCACAATCAGAACTACAGTTACTAACACAAATACATGGAGCAACAGCTACTTAAAGTCCCAAGCGGAAAAAAAAACAGCTACTTAGAGCCCTAAAAAATACTAATACTTACTTGACAGATAAAATTGCACAAAACATTCCCCCGAATTCTTGATCCCTCACGTTCCTTCTACATGAACAGTTAAACAAAGAACCAAAGTTACTGACATGGAAATTCCATGTGATACATAGCAATACCAACAAACAAGAAAAAAATCACTGATAAACAAGAACAAATCAGAAAAAGAATGTCAATGCTCACCCATAAACCATGGCAGGAATAAGATCAGAATGGCGGACATTCGAATCTGCGATCGGGTCAAACCGGTCCTGAAGTCCAAAGATGAGATCACAAACAAATTAAACAATAGTGCTTCATCGAAGATACTTCTAAGGTTAAGCCAGTAAAACATGAATTCATACTCATAGAAAAGCCATAGCTCCCAAAGTCCCAAGATAAAACCAGGGCTTAACAACAAACAAACGAAATTTACATGGGGAATTAGTAGTTCCAGAAAAAAACTCCACCAAAAGAAAATGAACCCACTAATACCAATTTTGAACAGACGATGCAAAAAACAAACTTACTGGCATGGATAGCCTTCCATATTCAAATAGAGATATTTACTTTTCTGTTTCCCTTGATTCGAATTCTTTCAGGTTGGATAGGAGTGTGCCACCAAAAAGGTAGCAAGTGGAGTGCAGATTGTAAAAGGGCCGGACTATTTGCAACCACAAATTTCCTGAACGTAGCTTGTTTATACTATGGTACACACATGTATATAATATGGTACACAGGCTACGTTCAGGAAATTTGTGGTTGCAAATAGTCCGGCCCTTGTAAAAATACCAAAATTGACTCCCAGTAAAACCCATCTTCCCGGTGTCACTTAGTTTGGCTTATTATCGAATGGATGATCAACACATTCCTCAGATCCTGATGAAAGCCAAGGCAACTAGGATATCACATTTTCTTAAAAGAATGTACTTCAATTTTGTTTACTTGGAAAATACTGATTTGAATTGTTCATACATAAATAGTTGGACTGGTAACCTCTTTTGTGGCTTTGTTTTATTTGCCATTCCTCAGTTCTTTGTTTCTTCTTCTGTCTCCATTGTCGCTCTGACAGAAGAAGGCTTCTGAATAATTTTTCAGACTGTTCTTAAATTTATGGCCTCTAATACCTTCAACATTATGAACACAAAGCACTAACTAAGGAAGCTTCAACACAAAGCAAACAAACAAAGATAATACAGTCCCAACATCTAAACACTATCTGATGCCTAAGGGCCCTAAAAGAAAAATAACAAAGAAATATACAACTGAACGCACATCAAAAGATTATCTGACATTGCACTTTTCAAAAAAAAAAAAAAAACCCACACTGAAGATAGCTTATGAACTAGGGAAAATAGCAATCAAAGATTACTCACGTGAAAGATAGCAACAGCTTTCACAAACAAGGCTTTAGTTTCCACAGAAACCATCTTCCCACTAAGAAGCCTCCATTTTATATCAAGATCCGCACTACTGTCAGAACCTTTCCCTACTAGCTTTTTCTTTATTACATTCAGCAGAGATTCCTGTAGCCTTTCCTCTCCATTAGCTACCAGCGTTTGCAAAGAATGATGAATCCTCTTGCAGTCCATGCAACAGAACCACTTTCCTTCAGGCAATTCCTGTTGTATGTCCGATAGCAACATATTATTAGCATCGTTCCATGTGGACGAAATAAATAACACAATGATGGAGTATACAAATAGATATGCCGAAACGGACAAACAAAATGACAATAGATGATCGGCGGACCTTTAGATCCTCCATTTCATGCTCCTTTAAGCAGCCGACATGATATTCCTTCTCACACTAAAAGAAGAGAGGGCAGCAAAAAAACAATGGTCTTTAAAATCATAAGCATATAAGAAGCTAAATGACGTGGAAACTCCAATATGACAAAGCTACGAAACAAGGACACATTTACTATGGAAACTCCAATATGACAAAGCTAAGAAGCAAGGACACATTTACTAAACTCACGTTTCTGTGTACACATGGACACATTCTGGAGTTTCCAAACTCAAATATGTGCCCCGCTTTTCTTTATACATTTTTAATCAGACCTACGGGGACACACTGGGAGACCTTATCGACATGTTAGAATCCAGAATGCAACTCTATAAAGGTATGGGAAGAAAAAAATACAAGGTCAATTCAGTTCCACGATTTGTGGTTTTTATTCCTAATATGGTAGATATTATTTTTTCCCCTTTTCCATGAATACACTGGAGACACCTGTAGATGAGAATTTTTCATTATCAATTTTCCTAATTTGTGAAAAATTCGGATGGTTCTGCATGTATACATTCTTCTTAGTGAGAAAGCAAAGACTATCACAAAATAAGATACCTGATCACAAAGTATAACTGTCTGCGGGCCAAATTCTGATTTGCTGAAACCATGACCTCTGTATACATCATTAAAAGGAACAAATAAACAATAAGCTCGCACGCACCGATCTTTGGAAACATGAATGAAGCAGCAGAAGAGACAAGTTAATTGCAAAATTTGGCTAAAATACTGCTAGAGAACGTCATCCTACAGCTTGACAGATTGTACTGAACATTATCACACCGCTGCAACATATGATGCTACATGCAACAGAGTCATGGGAGGCACGAATTCTGAGGAACAATATGAAATTGATTGTGTTTTAGCGGAATCACTATTCGGAAGGCTTCAGTATTTATCAACATTTGATAATTTAATATTATCAGGAAAGGTAATAAGCTAGTCGAATAGACTATCAAGAGACAGCATAAGCTTGGAGAGAAAGACTATTGTCAAAGCATTAAGGAAAAACCTGCATAGTGCGCATCCACCAATATCAGCATCTGCAGTTTCAACAATGCGGATGCACCGTCTCGTTATCTCTTCCACAGGATCAATTCCCGCAATTCTTCCAGCAGCCACGGCATTTGCATTGCGCTCCACAAATTTTTCTTTCTCGAACATGTTCAGGCAATATTCACAGTACCAAGTATCACCGGGGATGCTAGGCAGAGAAACACACTCTACAATTGGATACAATGACAAAGCATAAAGAAAGCTATGTCAGAGAGCTCTTGTCTTTTACGTGCGAATCACATTTCTGAAGAGAAAGCGTAAAAAAAGTCGCTATGAAGGAACAAATATCCTATAGGCAAGAAAATAGCTCAAGAAATGACGAGCACAAGGAAAAGTGAAAACAGAGTGTTTATTTATTTTGAAGAGGGAAAATAGAGCCTTCCCTCCCCCCCCCCCCCCCCCCCCCTCCTTAAGGAATTAAAAAACCAAGAAAGATGTGGAAATACGAAGTTATCAAAGAAAGGTGAACACCTGCATGGAAGGCTCTAGGGCAGCAATCACAACATAAAAGGTCCCCTCCATCTGCGCAGATCGAGCACAAATCATCGTTTTCCTCTGTTGACAACTTCCTCAGTTTTGACAGTTGTATTGACAACTCATGAAGAGAGACTCCATTTGATGTATAGATGTGCAGGTAACTGCAAAAGGAAATTGTGGGGGAAATCAAATTCCTCAAACAATGTACTCCGATAAAATAGTCACCCAAAACAAATGACCACTAAAAACCCCAAAAAAAAATCAGAGGAACACTCACGGCTTGCGCCGAGAAGCCCAACCAGCATGTGCTTCAAACTGTGAAGGGCTCACCTGCTCATAAATGGTTCAAAAGTAAACATATAAACGAGAATAGTGAACCACCAGGCAAATTGAGCAGCAACAACAATACCTCGCTTTGGCAGCATGAGCAAAATATTCCAAAGCCCTTCTTATAACCTCCCAAGCATTTCTGTGCCATGAAGTCATCCGAAAAGGGAAAGTTGCACGTCAAGTTGGCATAGTTCAATACAAAATGATATTTGACAAAACAACACAAACATAACTTCTAAATGAAAACCATAATGGAAATGTTATAATCATAACAACAACCTTCCCACGAGCAAAATAGCATAATTCGGTTCCATCAGGCAGCACATCATTCTGAAACACCAACTTGTGCATCCGCAGATCTCTAAGGAAATCACCCAAAAAAATGTCATTAAATAACCAAATTTCACAAACACGCCACACATGTTGACAAATATACATCAACCACGCAACCCAACTTAACAACTACAAAAGAAATACATCTGTCAGAGAAAGCATACTAACTTCCGAGTTATCCTCCCCTTCCGCGATGCACTACTGGAGCCACTATCAGATGGTTTTGGAATGGATACAGTCCTACTCCGGGATGCACTACTGGAGCCACTATTAGATGGTTTTTGAATGGATACAGTAGTTGGTGACCTAAAATTACGAAGGTCAAATATTAAAATCAGTGCATATATTTCTCTACAAAAGAAGTTATGCTACATATACTGCATGATAGATGGAAAAAGTATAATCTAAAGCTAGAAAACCACATGCACATGCAAATACAAGTAAACGACTGAAGAGAAACCTAATTAACCAGGAAAAAAGTCCTCAACATAGGCTATCAATATTCCTGTTAGCACTGATTGCTGCCGAAAAAGGGCTTCGTCATGCCATGAATTGTGGATGACTTGATCTCATTCTTTGTGAACGCTTTAAAAGCCACCATGGGCAAACTCAAATAACTAGTCAAAGACCCACCCAAAGTGATCTGGAACTTATTGTAGAAAAAGAAACCCTAGGCTCCGATGTTCCAAAGACAATCAGATAGCATAACTACCACTGAAGCATTTGAGCTGGCTTTCCTCTCATTCAAGAATCGAGTATACACAAGGATAAGAGAAAGATACAGGTATATCGATGTAATCATTGCAGATATAACTCCTAGTGAGAAATAGATATCCAAATCATGAGTTAAAAGATGTATAACCCAATGGTTCCAACAGATCCTTAAAAAGGAAGATGAAATTTACATGTGCAGGAGAAAAACTACAACAATGAATACCTCTCCCTTTTAACACTTGATGGAGCAGGACTAGATCGAGATTCTGTCAAAATCATGCACGAATTACACAGTAGAACTGTTCTACCGGAGCCAGAATTAGAAATAGGTCCTACAAATAATCAAATAAAATGTGTCAAATTCTTTATGTATGCAAGACACAAAATATAAAAGCAGAATAATACAACAGTACCTTTGCAGTTCATACAGGAAGTCGTCTTGTTTTGTACAGAACAACCAATCACATTCTGAATATTTACTTCCAAAGAATCCAAAGGAGCTTCTCTGCATGCCTTCAACACATTACGAAGGGTATTCCCGTTATCCAAGTAAATATACTCCGGTGGACGTTTATTCCCACTACCCGCATGTAACTCAAATTGGTTAGGTGTCACAACCTACATTAACCAAAGCAAGAATTCATTTACACAACAAGAATGGTGTCGCCATGTAAAGACAATTAATGACTATACAAAACTCACTTGAGTTCCACCACACAAATCACAAGAACACAGAATCCCAGCGCCTTTGATTATCCCGCGAAGACCAGTATCTGATGGCCCTCTCGTCTAAACCATTAAAAGCCATAAAAACAAATAAGCACCACAACTAACCACACATACCCACATCTGCAGAGCCTAATGCAACAGATATTCTCAAGGCATAAGAAATATACCTTCATACCACGTAGGTACGTCACTGGCAATCCCTCGAGCAAACCAGTTTCCAGAAGCTCCTTCAACATTGTTGGGTACTTCTTCACCTTTATCCTTTTCGGCGTTTTCTTCTCAAGTTTCCCCAATAAAACAGATTGTGAACCGTCTCCCGTCTTTACTTCTTCCGTATCTGATCTCTTCAAAGTTTCATTCACTACTTTCACCGCTGACCGTGTCACCCGCCTCACAGGCATTTCATCAAAAGCCCTCTCTGTAACTCCATCACCCGGTTCTCTATTTGACTTTTGGGCTGAAATTTCCGCCCTCTCTACAACTCCATCACACGGTTCTGTATTTAACTTCCAGGCTAAAATTTCTGCCCTCTCTACAACTACATCACCCGGTTCTGTGCTTAAAATTCGGGCTGAAATTTCTCCCCTCTCTACAACTCCATCACACGGTTCTGTATTTAACTTCCGGGCTGAAATTTCTGCCCTCTCTACAACTCCATCACCTGGTTCTCTATTTAACTCTTGGGCTGAAATTTCTGCCCTCTCTCCATCACCCGGTTCTGTGCTTAACATTCGGGCTGAAATTTCTGCCCTCTCTACAACTCCATCACACGGTTCTGTATGTAACTTTTGGGCTGAAATTTCTGCTCTCTCTACAACTCCATCACACGGTTCTGTATTTAACTTTTGGGCTGAAATTTCTGCCCCCTCACACGGCTGCTCCAATACATCCTTCCCTGCATCCTCATTGGCTGCATTGCCCACATCCCGAACCAATTCGATGCCCATTGATACCACCTCTTTGACTGCAGATTCCACAAATACACTCCTCTGCTCATCATCGCTGGTCGAATCAACCACATCACTCTTGGGCTCGTCCTCACTAACCGAAATCAATCTCTCAAAACCACCTCCTTCAACATCACTACCCACATTTTCAGTACTCCCAATTAATTTGTGTTTTTCAACAGACTCCGAGTCTTTATTCGACTCAGAGCTCTTGAATCTCTTGCTGCTCGAGCTATCCTTCGAAGCTTCGTTTCCCAAAGCCCCATTTGGAGTCCTCCTAGCCCGGGTCCGACCCGTGGAACCTGCGCAATCCGCCTGAGATTTCCAGGCGAAGGCAAATTCGCGCTTCAATCCGGGCCGCACGCGGGACACCACCACGTATTCCTCCGTGTCAGCGCCGTTCGCCATCGAAACACGAGCAATTAATCCAACAGATCTGCCACACAAAGAAACATCACAAACAACCCACGAAAAATCAATGACGATGACGTGTTATTCAAGAAGCATACCATTGAGATCAACAAATCCCTTATAAATCAACTTAAATACTTGCGAATCCATAAATAGGCGCAGAAAACGAAAACAAACCCTAGAAAAAGCAATATCGAAGAACCAGATTCAGATTGAAAACCAAACCAAATCAAATACGCTCTGTTTGGTGGGGGTGTGCGATATCGGGGACAGGAATTAGAGAGATTTGAAATCGTTACAAAAATCTGAGAGGGTTCATATTCAGCAAATCTTACCGGAGGAAGGGAGAAGTTGTAAATAGCGATTTTGATTTTGATTTTGAGGGATAGGGAAGGGAAGATGGATAGGTATACGCGGGACAGAGAGGGGCCGTGGAGTAGGGGGAGGGGGAGGGGGAGAGAGAAGTTATATCTAGACGGGCCCACCTTGATTCTTTCAGATGCCTCCAATGCCCTTGTCTGTTGCCAATCGGCCATAATACTTTAATTTTGAATACATCTCACATTAGTCCCTGTGTATTTATTTTCTTCCTATCAGTAATTGCGTTGGTCCGGTTTCCCGAGAAGCCCCTCCAAACGCATGCACACGTACACCCATTAGTCATTGTGTATTTATTTTCTTTCTATCTACTCTCTCCGTTCTCATTCTTTGGTCTCAATTACCATTTTTTTTTCAAAAAAGATAGTCCTACTTCAAAACTAAATGGGTAATATATAATGGATTTCTTCTTTTACCCTTCCATTTTTAAAATTTGTAGTACAAAAAAGTAAGAAAAGGTAATAATTGAAGGGTAAAATGAGAAAAATATGTTTTTAAAAGTGTAATGATTATGTTCCTTTATATAGTTGTAATCCCTAAAAAGGACTAAAGAATGGGGACGGAGGAAGTATATAAAAGTATCGAAGAAGCAGTTGATAGTCGCAGTTTGTCCTGTCTCTCGGAAAACCACTCCAAACGATGCACACGTGCAAACATTACAGGCCCTTTAGATGGAGTGATTTCAAGAGAAAAAAAATGAAAGGATTTTGGTTTCTAGCCAAATCACTCGTTTGGATTGACTATTTTGGTAAGAAATTGAGAGAAAAGAACATAAATGAAAGGTTTTGACTGGCTTCTCTCATTTTCTCACCCAATCTCACCAAAAAGAAAGGACTCCCCTTTCTTATCTCACTCATTCTCACCATCCGAAGGGGCGACTATCACCTCCTTGGTATATAAATGTACCAAGGGAGTAGTTGATAGTCGCGTTTGTCCTGTCTCCCGAAAAAATCACTCCAAATGCATGCACAATTGCACCCATTAATCCTTGTGTATTTAATTTTTTCCTATCAATATAAAAGTTCGCGTTTGTCCTATCTCCCGAAAAGCCACTCCAAATGCATCCACACGTATTTTAGGTCGGCCTTCTTTTGCTTCATTAGTCTTGTTTTATAATGTTTTAAAAATCAAACAGGAAAAAGAGTCGGGTAGATGAGTCACTGGTTCAACAGCGATTGAACCAGAGTTAAACTGTGATGTCATAACTATGTCAAAAATATATATTAATAATATAAAAAAACATAATTAGTACTACGTAAAACAATAAAATTGTAAAATAAGGTAACAATAAAAATGAAAGAAGTTGGTTTTCTCCAAAGTTTTGCAATGTCTGTTGTTTTCAAGAATCCCACATCGGAAGATTTACCCTTTGGCACTTTTTTTTGAGTCTTTATAACGTTTTTGAAGCCCAGAAAGTTGTGCGTACAGCTGGCTTAAGCAACAACAGTGCAATTAATGTTGTCGTTGAGATTCTCTCTTAGCATTTAATAGTTCAAAAACAGGGGCTGGTTCCAAGCAGTTTCCATTGAGGCCAGTTTTGTAATAATAACGGTTTCAGGGTTTATCCGGACCGGAGTAAGAGCCGGTCAAACTGGCCAATTTAGTTCGGGTTTCAAAACATTGATGTTTTATCTAATCACAACTTACCTTCGACGTGTAATCTAGTGCACGTTGTTCTCCCATCTAATAGATATTATCAGACCTTTTATGTGCTTCTAACTTTGTTTGAATTAAAAGCTTGTAATAGAAATTCTTAAATATGGTTATCGTAGCATTTGGTGAAAGGAAGTATTTTAATAGAATTTTTTACACATGCATCGCACGTGCCCTTCCACTAGCCTGTAAAAAGAACGGAGAAAGCAGTTGATAGTCATTTTTGTCCTACCTCCATGGAAGCCACTCCAAATGCCCCCAACACGTGCTGTAAAAATTTTGAATATATTTCACATTAGTCCCTGTGTAGACAAGGGCAAATATGTAGTTTAGCTTATTTTATGAGTAGTATATTTCTACTCTCATACCAAAAGAGGTAAAAAGAAGTTCTCTGGTTTTTGTTGAATGATACTTGATACAAGCATGCAAGAAAAAGGAGAACGTACAATACAAAATCAATAAGAAACAAAAAAAATTCAAAGACAACCCTGATCATCTTTCATCGTCTTAAGTTCTGGTAAGAAGCTTTCTACCACCATAAGAACTAAACATCCGATGAAAATATTTAACAACTCTTGCAGGATGCTCCAGAAATTTAGTATCTTGTAACTGTGTACGCATGCAAAAAATAAACAAGGAGAAAAATGCAAAATATGAGGTATCATTGGGGTTAAATGGCAGAAGGCAGAACTTTAATACAACAGAATTATGGAGGAGTTGGTGACAATTGAAGCCATCATTCGAGGGTATTATTGTCAACTGAGAGATATGAACAGAGCAGCCCAATCGGCGTCTTTCCTTCCCCTATTTTTCTTTCGATTTTTTCGCTTATCGGAAAATTTTGGGAAACGCGCGAAGCGAATCTTCTCGACGCCTTGTACCACGCTGGTGATCGGCGCGGACCAATCGTCTGCTGCCAAGTGTACAATTCGCTTTGAGTTTAAACCTAATTAACATGGCACCCACCCGCGAAAGAGGCGCGTGTGAAATACGTGAACCCCTTCATGACATGTTTTGGCCAAATATAAAAAGTAAGCCAGATTATTATTCTGTCGTTATTCAAATTTTTTCACATTGGTTAGATTTACGTCAATTTAGTGTGAATTACTGATTCGTCTCAACGACAAAAATTTTAAAAATAAAAATTTTATGATCCAAATTTTTAAAAAGTTCACTGAAAACAAAAATAATCCAAACAGACAGACTTTTTGGATTATTTATATCTTTATTCAAAAAAATCTAAGTTTAGTTCACAATTCTTTCCTTTTAAGATTCCTCACAACAATACTTATCAATAATTCACAAAATTTGACGCTAAACTAATAAATGCATAAAAAATTAAATATGGACAAAAATAATCTGGCTCAATTATTTAGTCAAAACACCCTTTAGTCATATGATTTTTCAAAATGGTCTCGCTCCCGCACTCAGTCCTCGCACTCACAAATACTAGTTGTTTGGTGGAGTTTTAAAAGACGTTTTTCTGCACCCGCACTATGTGACTTTGGAGACCCATTGATGGCTTCATGTTTATGCCAGACAATGAACTGTTCAAATATAATTTCATAACTAAATAAATTTTGAAAGCATTAGAATTCTAGTTTTTTTATATTATTATAAATTGCTGATTTCAATCAAAACTTTTATCAAACTTATTATGAGTTAATCTCCGGTGCTTCTCAAAAGAAAACAAAAATCTCGAGTATATTTAACTTCCGAAGAAGAATAAGGTCACAAGAGATTGCTTTCATAAGGTTTGATTCCGATAAATAAACCTTGATCAATAGTGTAGAGAGCAAATTCACGAAACAAGAGCTAAAATCAAACGCAAAGCCTAACGGAGTCCCTTTGCACATTAACTATACGTGGGAAGTTTGTCACGCTCGTCCATGGTAGAGTGAGGGAGTAGTTTTGAAGATACCTGTATTTTAAGTTGTAGTGGGGCATTATTCGTACCTTCTCGGTTCTGAATGGAGTATATTATTTGGAACTTTCAGTGGTGTCATAGTGGTGAGTTGGTCCATTCAAAATTTCGTAGGGTAGGCGGGAAGCCAAATTGGAGCAGTGGCACATTTGGCAATCGTAAACGTTCAAATTACTACTAACATACTCCTACTTTAGGGTCCAAACGCATCACTGTGTATGTCAGTAACCACAAGTTGGAAATCATTTTTTTACCGAAATGAAATAAACAAAGAAAGGAAGTCATTGTTTGAAAAAAGGCTCATACAAGAGCAATTGAAGGGTTAAATTGGGTCCGTTTGTTTGACCAAAATGAGGATCGTATCGGAAAAGATCGGATTATGTCCTCGAGAAAATTGCAGACCTGATGTCTTGTTAAAATTGTGACAGTATTAGTTACTATTAGTATGAATAAAGGATTGTCCCATAACTTAACCCCCCAACCAAAAAAAAAAAAAAAAAAGGATCATCCCATTTAATGTAGAATAAGAATGGCGTGGAAGTGCGATGCTATTTATTAGGTGCGTTCTTTCTAAATTTATTTTGATATTTTTTTCTTCATGGTATTTTGGGACTTATTTTGCCTTTTTATTAAAGCTAGTCATTCTCCCTAAACTATTTTTGTCGACATGGTAACAAGACTTTTTTTGCTAGAAAAAATAATTCCACCGGGCCAATAATTAATTAAGAACAAATGGTATTTTGCTACTCCCAAGAAGACAAAAGTATCAAAACAAATTTAAGGAGGACGGACATAATTCAGTTGTTATTAGAGCATATTCAATGGAAGAACTAAAATATGATAGCTAAAGAGTAATTTTTGATAAAATTAAACAAAACGACCTACTTATGGATTGATGAGACTACTAATTTATTGAGGGGGCGGTCACTCCAATGGAGTATCTAAATTTTATTATTTGATGAAACACAAAATTATTTGCAAAATAAGAAAGGGTGGTCTATATTCCATTTTGAAGAAGATGAACTAATCCTATTGTGAGGCTTAAAAGTCCACATGAAGCAGCAAACCTACTACGGATTACTATAAAGCAAGGAGCAGCAGTGGAAAAATCCTTCATTTTTTTTTTTAAAAAAAGAGAAAATAAATCAAACGTTTTCTACATTATTGTTGCAAAGGCAACTTTTTGAACATCTCATTTTATCTCATTGTACAACATCTCATTTTTATCTTAAAAAAATCAGTTTTATCATCTGAATATTTGTCCCAAAAAATTTAATATATATATATATATGTGTTGGTGACCAAATTTATAGGTTTAGCTATTTAGTGTAGCTTTATGGGTTAATTTATCTAGTCCATTGAAGTTAATTTTTTGCACATTCACTAGCTAAAATTTTAGCAATTCACAATAATGAGTGTTTATAGTGTCCATTGAAGATGCAATTGTTTATTTACTTTTTTGGACAAGATAAATCATAATCGATCTACTAATAATCTAGGGGAAAGAGATGCGGCTGGTGGGGTTTGAACTTTAAACCCTCCTACGATATGGAATGAGTATATGACGCCTATCACTTGGGTGCCACTCAACTTGCACATTTGTTTAGTGTCAGTGGCGTCAAACAAAAAATGGGTCTAGGGGTTGGGTTGGATTTGGAATGAGAGAGAGTCTTTCCAAAAATGTGATTCATTTATTGAGTTACTGATATCTGATTGACTTGATTTTTTGAATGTTTGTTTAACTCGACAAGCTTTACATAGTAGACAGTTCAGAATACATTTCGAGAACGGGACATGCCTGTTTTTGAGCACAGCTTCCCCTCAGTCCGGTTGGGTTAGTGTCACACAAATAGGGGGTGTACGGGTTGGGGTGTTCAGGGGTAAAATCATCTTAAGATAATTTTATTTACAATCGCGAAAAAGGATGAAGAAAACAAACGTACCCTTCGGGTTTTGATCAATGGTACTTGAATTTGTGTTTAAGCCCAGCCCTATGTGCTGTCCACTTCACTTAATTACTAGGCCATGCTCGTTTAGGGGGTTTCAGGAATAATGAGTTAAAAAAGATAGATAGTGAAAATTTATTGGAGACCGTACCCAGGAGTTTTGAGACCCCCAAACGAGTTTGACTTAGGATTTGGAAAACAGAAAAGAAAAGAAAAAGAAGAGAAACATTTGGGGTCGAAATTTGGTCCAGAGATCAGTCAAGGTGCGCGTTGACCCAAACACCTGAGTTATAAAAAGAATAGTGTGCGGCGGTGATTCTAATTGTGAACCTTGACCGAGTGTCTCAAGCTAAGGGATAGCCTTGCTTCGTCGCCTGATCTGCGCAACTAACACCGACCATTAGTGCCTTGACCGGTCGGGGTGGACCATCAAGGCACTGTGATGGTTAAGTGAGAAGTTGCAGAAGAAAGGAAAGCGTGGAGTGTTTAGGGTAGTGAGAAGTGGCGTACCCCTTTAGGGTTTTGGCTTACCCTTTATCTACAACCTCCAAACTTGCCCTCCAACTATACAAGTGTTTGGTACACGAGATAACCGATTCAGTTGACGTCACTTGTGACACAATAAGAGAGACGGTTACTGTTCACGTGCATGAGATTGCTTCCGAATATTCACACGCTCGACACGACT
Organism: Rhododendron ferrugineum; assembly: GCA_025642025.1. Classification (NCBI taxonomy): domain Eukaryota; kingdom Viridiplantae; phylum Streptophyta; class Magnoliopsida; order Ericales; family Ericaceae; genus Rhododendron; species Rhododendron ferrugineum. The sequence continues at coordinate 10,011,246 of JAOTQK010000005.1, forward strand.
GTTATCCGCTTGGGCTGACGTTAGTTATGACCGATGGAGCTAGACAATTAGGTGCACGTGGGCGAGCTTCCTCCGTTTGTTAAGCGAATCACACCGGTTGGGATCCGCCGAGCCACTTGGGGCACCCGTATGCCTGTACCGGATCCAAGAGGTTCGAGGTCAAATCGAACTGGCCTGGCCCGTCGTTTCGGTGAAGCCCAATAGACGTGCGGCTCAGGTGCAGAGGCAATCTGGTCCCCTGAGGGTAAAAAGACGTTCGGCCCACTACGAATAGAAATTTGGAATTTGGATAAAATGAGCACCTATTCCTATTTCTTCGACTCCCTTTCTCAGGAGTACACCACGTTTGGCTATCTTCTAAAAGAAAATTGATTTCTCAGTGTCTTAAATTAATTGATTCTTCATTTTTTTTGGGGTCTTTAGTGATTGGGACGAAAAGAGTACATACATACTTTGCGTTTTGGTAACTTTTATATTGATGGTTTTGACTAAGCCTTGTTCCGCTAAGGTTCTTATTTTTCAAGTATTTATTCTTTGGTTTACTAGACTGGTTACTATCTCACAATACATTACATTTAATTCAAAAAATAAGTACTTATTTAAAAAAGTAATAATTATTTTAGTTAGTGGAACGAGGGCGAAGTTGGCAATTAATTGATGGGGTAGCAAATTGTTTTATATGATCAATTGAGAGATCATTTCCCATGAAAGACTACATGGTTTATTTCTGTCCCATTTTGAATTTTGTGTGACTCCTCGTATTTTCCCTCATATTCTAGCGGTTATTTCTGTCCCATTTTGATTGTATTCATGTTTTCGGGTTTGTATTATTGGACTTCTCCTCTTGGTTAAAGACTTGGATTATTTGCTGGTCGTGTTCGGGTCCACTTTGAGGGACATGGGACTAAGGGTCATCATTTAGCCCGAAGGCTCGCGGCCCGCCCGAAGGCCGCCCGACCCATTGGGTTTTTACTCGGCCTGTAGTTTGTAATGGGCGGGCTTGGGTCTAGGATTTTTTACTCGGCCCGCCCGTAGGCCCGGCCCGTGAGCCCGCCTTTGGTACCCGCCCAATAGCCCGCTCACGGGCCCGCCCATTAGCCCAAAATCCCACAAAATCCTTTCTTTTTTCCCTTGCCCAAAGAAATTTAAGCCCACCCGCTAGCCCACCCGGTTTTGGCCCGTCATCCAGTCAATTGGGCTAGCCCGTGGACTTGGCCTTTTATGGTAGGTAGCCCGGCCCGCCCGGCCATCAAATAAGAAAAAGCCCAGTCGGCCCGGCTCGATGATGACCCTTACGTGGGACTGTGCTATGTAGTGTGCTGCGCACTATCTGGACCGTCCGTTTCGGTAATCAATGGTCCGGATTAAAATGAAACTTTTCCGGAGAAAGTTTAACTCTTCTCCGGATTTTTTTTTAAAATATGGACCATCCAAAACACTTTTGGATGGTTCGGATCGCACAACACCCAGTACCGTGCTGTGCACAGCACGCTCCCTCGGTCTCACTTTGAGATTGGGACTGTTCATTTTTTTAGCCATTGTCGAGATCGTAGGTCATATCGAAAGTCAAATTCATCGAACATCGTTGGGCAAAATTTTGGGACGGAAAAAAAAGGGTTTCGATTCAATGTAGCTTTTTTTTCTTCAAGATAAATGATTTTCATTGTCATAGTGGACTCCGAAGTGGCACAGACAGAATTGTCTTGGTCTTTTCGAGGGGCAGAGAGGATTCAAATCCTTCACTTAGACTCCGTTCTTTTAGACTAACTTAAATTTAAAAATTGTCTTTATTTGAAATTTTTTTTGCATTTGTAAGTTTTGTGTCAAACTTTTTGCGGTATTGATTGTCTCGACGAGAGGAATCGGAAAAGTAATTTTTTTTTACTTTTACCCAAGTATTTTGAGAAATAACCATTTTTTAGCTCAAAAATGTCATTTTTGAACCATATAAACTTAAAACAGAAGTACTAATTTGTAATTTTCAAGTTTAAAAATAATGGACTTACTGAAATAATTTGTTTGATAGATCTCGATGAGATATTTTAAACGGTGCAAAAAAATTTAAAAATTATTTTCGAGATCTATCAAACAAATTATTTCAGTAAGTACATTATTTTTTAAGCTTGAAAATTACAAATAAGTATTTATTTTTGAAGAACCCTTAGTGGAACAGAGCTTATTAATTCTTCTACCGTTTGGTAGAAAAGAAGTAGCAAAAGGTTAGCGGGTGCATACAGGGGAGTCTTTGTGGGCCTATTTCAGGGAGACAATAATGATTGTAATCGTTCATTTTGTAGAGCTCATCAAGATAGTCATTCATATAAAAATTAGCTTTATCAAACATCGATAGATACACGAACGAAACAAATTTATACAAGAAAAATATGAAAATTTTAATTTTGGATTTATTTTTTTCCATTCCACTTTGCTTGTACAAATCTATTTCAATCATGTATCTGCTGATGTTTGATAAAACTAATTTCCCACAAGAATGAAAATTTTGACAAACTTTGCAAAATGAACGATTCCGATCGTGGGCCCAGAATGGGCCCACAAAGACCCAAACTGGACAGGAGCCGGCCTCGCCCAATGTATGAAATATGATTGACCCCGTGCTCTCGTTGTAGGGTAACATTGTATTTTTTTTTTTGGGCATATTTTATAGTCAGCGGGGGTTAACGGGGTAGTTAGATTAGCACCAGGGGAGTTGTATTTCATCATTCCCTCTTTTATAAAAGCAATTTGCCGACAAACAATCACGCAATAATGTGCATATGCAGCATACATATTACAAGTAGAAGTTTTTCTATGTAATGTACCGGACCCTATCTCGTTGACAGATTTGACGAGCTTTACAAAATGAACGATTGCGATTATTATTATGATCTCGGAATGAGCCCACAAAGGCCCAAATTGAACAGCGAACTGGACTGTCCGAACTGGACTGTCCAAACTGGACAGGAGCATCCCACAATGTATGTTGATTCCGTGCTCTCATTGTAGGGTAACATTGTAGTATAATTTGTATTTTATCATGGATTTTGATATTCGTGCTTCACTTTTTACTGATGACGCTCCACTTTATCTATAAAGTTAAAAGTGGAACGCCAAAATCAGTTTCCTTTCATCATTCCCTTTTTAATAAAAGCAAACAGCAGACAAACAATCAAGCAATGTGCATATGCAGCATACATATCACAGGTACAAGTTTTTCCATGTACCGGACCCTATCTTTGAAGAATTTAAGTTATAAATTTTGAATGCGTCAATTCTCCTAAAATCAAGATTTTTTTTTATTTATTCTTCCAGACCGCATGCAAGATATTTATCTTGATATCCCCTAGATTATAGTATTCTCTGTGTCAAATCAAAAACTGATCCATACGGTAAGCAAATAGTATCATGATATACTATTGATATGTAGAAAAAGCGCGTGTTGAGCGCCATCAAATTACAGTTACAGAATGCTCTATTGAATCATAGGATTATTGTCTAAGAAATCATGATGCGTGCAAGTTGATAACCCTTAAGCTGCTTTAGTCCCGCGCGTAGGGAAACTTGACCTAAATACA
>JAOTQK010000005.1:10031347-10043708 GCA_025642025.1 Rhododendron ferrugineum
AGTCATGGCATGCCTAAAGATGTGATTTGACTACTCAATGGAGCAAAATCCATGGGAGAAAAGAGAGAGAGAGAGAGGGGCCGGCCAAATGAGGGAGAGGGAGAGCCAATTTTTGCTATAAATAGGACCCCCCCTCATGCCATTCAACTCACACCTTTAAACTTTTCAACTTCCCTCTCTAGAATTCTTGAGTTTGTTCTTTGTTCTTCTTGTTCTTGAGTGTTCTTGAGTTCTTCCAAAGTTTTTCAAGAAACTCATCCTAAGCCGCCATTAAACCACCACTCGACCACCCTCTCAATCCAAAAGGTTTAGTAGTTTAGTCAGGAACTAGTTTCGAGAGACACCTTTCTCTTTCGAAGCTACCGGAAGCTCACCGTAGGAAGTTACTCCGTCCGACGTACTTACTTTTTCGTAGCCATACCTACCGCCAAGAAGAACGGTAGAATTCTCTAAACCACTTTCTCTAAGTATAAAGTTTACTTAAATGTAGATTATCCTTACTCCTTTCTCTAAGTATAACTAGAAGCTTGAAAATTATTTGAAATGCATAATAGTTAATAAACTTATTTTGCTAATGGAGATATGAACATGTTGAATAACCGACTTTTACTCCAATAAACATATGTTGTTTTGAACTTCTCACAAAGGAAGAAAGAACGGATTTTGAAAAATAAGAATTTATCGCTTGAATAGAAGTATTTGTATGTTGATCTTAAAAAGGGTTATGAGCATGTATACATGGTTATTAAGATTACTTGTCTTAATGTGTGATAAATCATAAGTGGTCTCCACTCCAAGGGCGTCCGTACATGTGACGTTATACTTTAAGTAGTGATTTGAGCATGGTTAGTAATATAGAGTTGGAAGATTTTGCTAGTTTAGTTTCAAGATTACAATGAACGATTTATGTGTATATACGTGAAAAAGCCCTACCGCGGAGTCTATGCATGAAAACGAGACACAAAAATCGAGAAAGTTAGAAACATAACACCTAGGGTGTGTTAATGACAAGGCATGTTTTGGAAAAGGAGAAAAAGTTTTGAAACCCCAATGTGGCCGGACGTGGTAGCCCATTGTGGAGTGTGTATGTGCCAATGGGAACTCGGTGCGGCGGAACCATTGTGAGGATACTCGGGAGACCGGAACGGCGGAACCGAGGTTGGGTGTGTGGCTTGGTTATCCGCGGAGATGAGCCAATGCAAAGTTTTATGTGCCAATGGGAATCTGGTACGGAGGAACCATTGTGAGGATACTTGGGAGACCGAAACGGCGGAACCGAGGTTGGGTATGTAAATAATGATTTTGGAAATATTGATTTGGCAAATGAAAGGTGAATATGGCGACACGGTTTACGAGAAATCACGTAGGAGAAACTCAAAAAATCATGAACACCAACGTTAGTAAAACAGTGAATGTGGATGTGTCATTGTTAACTATTTTGTTAAATAAGCATGTACTATGTGGAAATCATTATCTGTATGATCTATTGTTTATAAGTTAAGGGTTAGTGGGTATGGATTATCCTATTGAGCTCCTGTAGCTTATGGTGTTATCTTTTGGTGATCCTGACATATTATACTGGGGGCGACACTGGTATAATGTGTCAGAATTTGTAGATGAACATGGTGAGTTGTACACCTTGGAGGCTTTCGGAGCCGAGTAGCTGGCTAGGTTGGAGGAACATGCGGAGCAGTAGATAGGAATCCTAGTTTCCCCTCCTTTTGTTGAATAAAAAGTACTCTTGTGAGAATTATGATGTAATAATGCGCCTGACTCTATTTAGATTTTCAATGAAATTGTTTATTTAACGTTCCCAAAATTAGGAGCGTTACAAGAGCTTTGAAAATAAATTCAGCAAGTAGATGTACAACAGGTTTTGAGTCTTTGTTTTGTTTTTTAATTTGCTCTTTACCTAAATTCAACAAGAAGATGTACAGCTAGAGAGCTTTGTTAGTTCTTATGCTTTGGATTGGTATTGTTGGATGAAGTCGTCTGTTCACTGTTTGGTTGTGGATTTGAAGAACTCGACTCTCTCTCTCTCTCTCTCTCTCTCTCTCACTCCTTCTCTGTGTTCTGTTACCCAATTGGTTCGGGGATTACCCGAACCCCGAGTGGTTTGGTTATGGTTTCTTTTTGCTCTCCCCGTTTAGGTATCGGAGCGGATATGAGTAGGGGTTCGGGGATCGGGCACGGAATTCCCCATATCCGCCTTGATTGCCATCCCTAAGTAGAAACTGCCAGCTTGGGATGTAACTTTCTAATTTTGATACTCTGAGATTAACAGATTTTTACTAGGGCTGGTCAAGAAAATCGCCCGAATCGTAAAACCGATTTAATCCGGACTGGACAGTCTTATTTGGTCCGGTTCTGCGGTTCTATGGTCAGGTTATGGTTCCAAAAAAATAAGAACCGTTAATTTTGGTTCGGTTACTGGTTCTCAATTAAAGAACCCTAGTTAGAACTAGACCGGACCGTTTAGAACTAATAGATATAATTATATAAAAATAAATATATGTGTAGAGATTGGTCTACTTTTTGAATACGGAAGAAGTTAGTGCTGCTGATTTAAGTGATGTTTTGAGCATTGGAGCCGCTGTTTTTTACTTCAAGACGTGCTGCTATATTTTATAGTTTATAATATAGGTTTAATTTTAGTCCTAAATATAATGGATCATTAATATTTTTCTGTCGCTGAATTTAATTATTCCATAAGTGGTTTTGGCTACTTTATTAGTAGTTTTCGTCAATATTTTTCGGTCGAATGTCAAGTATTTCGTGAACCATATTGGGTTTTGATTCTTAATAACATGTCTATTATTATTTTATAAGTTATTTGATACTTTAAAATTTTAATTTTATGAGTATATTTTGTGAATAAGCGTTTGTATGCTAATTGGATAGAACCGGAACTGAATCAAAATCGGACCGATTTTGCGGTTTGATTTTGGTTAGGTTCCACGCATATATTAGTTAGGTTCTGGTTCCCAATTTTCTAGAACAGTTGGAAATGGTTCGGTTACTGATTTTCTAGAGAATCGGACCAATTCAGACTGTGTACACACCTAATTTTTAGTGGATGGATTTGAAACAGGAATTAGAGAGAAATTTTTGGGTGCCGGTAGGGTACCACCCGAGTGGTACCTCTGGACCGTCCAAACGTATTTTGAACGGTCCAAATTTTAGAGAGAGAAAAAGAGGAGAGAGAGTGGTGGAGTGAGGAGAGGGAGAAAATAAATCGATCTGAGCCGTTGGATCACTGCTTGGACGGTCCGGATCACCGATGGGTACCACTACTCGGCACCCAAAAAAGAGGTCTGCTGCATTGACGACAAAACTCCAACTCAACTGACACCGCTGATTTGAGAAAGTGGCAGCTCAAAGATCGAAAAAGGTTAATTTTGACAACACATGCAGAAATCAGTGAAGGTGTGTTTAGGCAATTGACTAATACGTCAATGCCACCAACTATTGTACAGCGACATTAATGATCAAGTTTAAGGGTATTGGTCTTCATTTAGTTGAGCAGTCTCCACAAAGTAGTACAAAACGACAACCGCATTAGCTGCCCAACTATAAACTACTTAAGTAGAAATAGGAGTACTGGAGTAGTATAATAGATCTCACCTACTCCAACAGCAAAATATAACACCATATACTATACTATACTATACTATACTATACTATACTATACTATACTATACTATACTATACTATACTATACTATACTATATATAGCTTTTTTAATTGCAGACATGTCATTCCTTTTGTTTTGACTTATTTCCCCTGTGGTCCAATTCCAGAGAATAGTACTTACTACAGTATTGATTGACATTACATTTCAATGTACTAGTATTATTTTTTGAAGATTACCATAACCTATACAAATGTATATATATATAATGAAAAATATGAAAAGGGCAGCAGTACTCCCTCCCTATCGCTCAAATGTAAAATTTAGGACATTCTTTTTTTTCTATTTGTTTTACAAATAAATGTCATCATTTGACTGATAATTATTCGACAACCACAAACACTTTACAAAAAAAAAAAAAAAAAAAACAAATACACAACACACTCACATAACTGTGTAAATGGGGGTGTGACTTTATAATTTTTCTGACTCTAACATGTCTTATGTTCGGATTTTTAATTCTTTTTCCATTGTTAGTTGCAAACTTCTTAATTAAGCACCCAAGGAAGGAGGAGAATTATACTTTTATGTATAATGGGGGTAGGAGGGGTGGTGGTGTCCCCTTCTGGTGCGTTACCAATTTTTTGAGTTCATTTTAATGATCGGCTTCGTTCATTTTGTAGATCTCGACGAGAACATTAATTATAGCAAATTCACCAACCAACTGGACTAATCCAGGCTGAACCCAGATAAAATTACTCAAATCAATCGTGTGGTAGTGGTCGCCGCAACAGTGTTTGGTGCTAAATATCTTTTCACTTTCCCGTCTTTTACTAGTATATTTCATAAGATGTTTGATAGGGTACATAAAAATCCATCCATTTTACTTCCGTTTGACCCCAAAAAAAGAAAAAGAAAAAGAAAATCCATCCATGAAATATACACGAAACAAAAATGTACGGTTTTTGGATTTCCGAAACCAGAAGACTCGAACGGCGCCGTGTCGGAATGTGTGGTAGACTGGTAGTTTAGTACTCTTGCTAGAAAGACAAGGCCAACTGCCACGTGTGGTACTCTCGCCGCTCCTTGCCTAAAGAAATATGGACGTTAGATTTACGGCAAAAGGAATGCGTGACGTGTCTGCGTTTATTAATTCGTTAATCGCTCCTCCTTCCCTCTCCCTTTCTCTCTCTACCAACTGATGTACTATTTCTCTCTCTCTCTCTGAAACTTCCCTCTCACTTTTCGCTTCTGTTTCATTTTTTTTTATTCAATTGAACAGCTAGGGTTTCCGTCTTTCGATTCATCGACTTGGAGAAGGAAAACCAGAAACGGCGATTCAATGGTACGTTTCTTTGTATTCAAGCGACTCATGTTCTCTCTGCTTTTTCCCCTTGTCCTGCTTTCAACACTGCGTGATTGAGCCGTTTTAATCCAATATTTACTGCGCGCTTCACGGATTTGAATCAGCCTCGCGCACTATTCAATGTCTTATCTGTTTATTAATTTCAAAAAAGAAGAAGAAATGCCTTGTCTGTTTTTATGTCAGTCGAAGGCACAATTTAAATATTAGTAAATGTCGGAGAAGATTACTCGGATAGATATACGGCGCGCAGGGACAAAATCACAACACAGAGATCTGTATTTGATCTTCTATAAATATGTTGTAATCTGTTTAGCCTATATAAACGGCTCCTACATGTATTGTCTATCTCAATCAACTCAAGCAAAATATCAATACAATCGTTTTCTTTTCAGGTATGTCCCTGTATGTACAGCCAATTTACATATGTACGTACTTATATTCACAAATGATTCATGCTTTTCATTCAAGCTGTTTGAAGTTCGATTCCGAATACATTTCACAATTAAGTCTTATAGATCGAGCGTGGAGTTTAATCAGTTTGTATTTCTCTAAATAATATCGGTGTTTAGTTGCCGTTACGGAATTTAGTTTTTTTTTCTTTCTTTTTTTGAACTGGGAAAACCTCCCAAAGGGCTAACAGAATTTAGTTCAACACTTTGTTTAGAAAACTATTTCTGAAAAAAAAAAACTTTTTCTTTTTGTTAGGATTTCTTTTTGTCGAGCATAAGATTACATCTTCCTGGTGTTTGCTCGAAAATGGGTTCTTTTTCAGAAAAGTATTATATGGTTAACCGAAACAAGTTTATGTGTCTTTGTGGAAGTGATTCCAAAAACTGATTCTGTATACTACAAACAAACATACATATGATTGCTTGAGATCTCCAATGTTATGATGGTTTGTCCAATAAGTGTGTGTGTGTGTGTGTGGGTACTAATGGTTGGATGATAGGGGTGATAAGAAATTAGCAATTAGTGATTATTATAACTTGCAAGGGAGAAAGATTTATAATTTTTCCAATTTGTGCAGTGGAAGAAAGGAAGCAGTCTGATGGTGGAAAGGCGTTAAAGATTGTCCTTTTGTACTCATGAGCACTTTTTTCACGTCATTCTGAGCATACAGGAATACTCAATGCACCCAAGAGATGATTACCATGGTTGAGCATTCGAATTGGTAGTCAGGTCATCTAATGGCTGTTGCTGGTTTACAAAGTGTTTCTGTGATTGATTCTTCTTTCCATGGGGAATCTCAATCTCCATTATCAAGGCAGTGGGGTAATCATGACAGGCCAAGCACCCGAGCATCTTCTCTTCTGCAAATGTGGAGAGAGATCGAGGGTGAGCATGTGGTCAGCCACTCCCAAGTGACAGTTGGAGATAGGCAACACGAGAGAATTGATGTCTCGAATGCTGATATTCTAAATCCTTATTTGTCTGAGAAACAAGATAGTGATAGTGGACATGATGATGGGAACAGTTCTAGCTCAGAGCAGTCCACTGATTCTGGGGAGGCAGAAAGAGGAAGGGTGAGGCAAATATTGCAAGAGTGGATGGATAGTGGAGTGAGGGGCCATGCATCCGTTGTTTACCCTGTTGACAGTTATTCGAGGGCACGAATGGCTAGCCAGCAGAGAGGCATTTGTGCTGCTAGTAGAGAAGAACAGACCCCTGAAATTGGTGCTCAAATTGAACGAGGTCGGGATGAATTTGTTAATCATTGTGAGATTGGTGTTCGGAAAAACCTTCGCAAGTTATGTGGCAGACAGGCTTTGCTTGATATGTTGGCTAAGGCTGAGCGTGAAAAACAAACAGAACTCCAAAATTTGTTGGAGTGTCGGCCTGTATCTGAATTTGCTTACCGTAATCGCATTCAGGTAAGCTGTTTCCAAAAGTTTTTGCCGTTCGACTTCTATTTCTACATCAGCTCTTCACTTCTTTACCTCCTCACAATACCTAGTATTGTCTATTGTCCAAATCTGACTCCTGTGATGTTTGCAATCCAGATGTTTTTTCTATTGGTGTTTTAAATCAATACTAGTAATTTGGTGCTTGTACAAGCTTGTGAGTGGTGTTGGGATGTAAAATGTAGGATTTGTCACAGTACTATGTCCCTATTGATGATTAGCGTTGGCATGGTGTTGTTCAAATAGATATCTTGGGGTAGTTTGGTGGACTGCAATTACAATTGTGATATGCGATGTGCTTTAATTATGAAGTGAACTATCATGTCAACAACTTTAGGTTGCTCAAATTAAACATCTGCTTGTACTTGGATTATAATCTGTAGGATACATGTCTGAAAAGGGAGTTGTTTTTCAGTACTTCCTATCCAAGATGCTATGTGTAGGCAAGCAGATTGGATGGGAAGATCGCAGTGTGAAACATTTGATCGAAATACATTTCAGATAAAAAAAAACAACCCTTTTTTGCTGATTACCTAACATTAAAATCAAAACGAACCCTCTGGAGCATTGAACTCTTTTTCACTGCTTGCTGTTGTTAATTTTGTCACAGACGCTCTTGAGAGGTAGATTCTTGCAAAGTGGAAGATTGGTCCAAGGCGAGAGACCCTCTTCTATGCCGCCAAGTGAATTGGGTTTATTAAGGCAACAACATACTGTTTCTGGTGTAAGGTATCTGGTTTCTACTCTTTGTCTGCAGTTAGAGTGTATTTATTCCTTTTTTACTTCTCAGATGCATGTTTCCCTGCCTTATCATGCAAATAAAGGTTGGTTTTACTTTCTTCCCTATTTTGTTGTTGATTTTGCTCGTGCGCACGTGTTTGTTTGTGGTTTTTGTTCCTCGTGTGCGCTGGTTTTTGCTTGCCGTGGAAGGGAAAACACGATGGGGATCGTGTAAACTAGACTTCACAGACAATTATAATTTTACTCATAATTATATCTTCTAGGGGAACAATGTGCTTGCATTTTGATTGTCTTAAATCTTAATGTACAACCATGTTTTATAGAAATTTTAAGTAGGGATCTTGGCACAGCCAGACAACTTCAGTTTTTCTATTTCTGTTCTTTTCTTTTTTCTCTTCCCGTTTATATGAGGTTTTACTTTCGGGGCAGTTCTGCAACTGGGAGTCGTTAGAACCCTTGATTTCTGAAGTCAGATCAATATGTCTTCGTGGTTTCATTATGCAGAACTGTGGTGTTATGGTACTGTAACCTAGTATCTACGAGACATTGACAAAAATCAGCATATGTTGAGTTTCAAGAAATATTGGCTGTGGCTTGTTAATAAATGGGCGATGTGGTAGAATGACTACGCCAAGTGTGCAACTATGAATAGATTTTGATATCAGAGTTATGAGATTATGAGCTGTGGGACAGAAGGGGGTGTAAAATTTAAGGTGTTGTAGATCTGTTGGAGATATTCATAGTATACTAGGCGTATTGCTCTCCGAGAATGAGGAATGTTATGCAAATAGTATTTTCGTATATGTTAATCCAATAGAGTTATTTGCATGAATTTTTGTTGGACGATGTTGGTAATTACAAAATGTTGATTAATTTGGCATTTTATTATATGATCAATTTGGCCTATTATTGTATGCTTGTTGATTTTAGATTTTCCTCTTATTTTTAATTTCATGAACTTATCCTGATGCATTTGTTGAAGTTCTTATATAATTATATTCACGTCCCCTTGGGTCAGTGTTACTTTTTTGTTTTTTGCTTTTGGAAACGTCTGCAATGAGTTCTAGAGTTAGACCTTATATGCTGATTTTTTACAGTTTCCTAAAGGGAATTTTCTTTCCTTGTGCATTTTTAACTTGCTTGAGCAGGGAAGGATTCCTCGCCAGATTGGACAACCACCATTGTCCATCAACCCATGCTGAGTCTGATACTTCGTCTAGAAAGGACATGAATGATTTTATGAATGAGCAAACCCAGGCAAAAAGTTCGCAAGAGGACCTTGTTGCCATCCAAGAACAATCTCAGCCTAATAATGGAGAAGGAGACATCAATCAGTTACCCCTTGTTCCATTTGAAGGCAACGCTGGTCAAAATATAAATTGTCTAGAAACTAATATTCCAGAAGAACAACAGGTAGGATTCTCTGGAAATGAGGATAGCAGGCATTTGCATTCATCAAATTTTACGTCCTTTGGAAGTAGGGATGGTCTTGGGGAAAATATGGGGGGAAACTCTGTGATAAGTACTGGTAATGCATGGTCACATGAAACTTCAGGAAATGAAATCGAAGGACAATATTTTCACCTAAGACCTAGCGGCGAGGAACGTGACACGGACACGTCATCCAATCATATGTATGACAACAACATTAATGAAACTGAAGACATGCATGGCCCCAATACTTCTGTACGAGTAGAACAGTGGCCGGAATCAGTTACTGATAATGAGGACAATGACTCGCGACAGCTAGACAACATTGATATTTCTGGATGGAGAGATGATGATGCAGAAGCCACCGAAGGAAATTGGAGTGAAGGAACTGCTGCTAATCACGGGTACCATGACATGTTGGGAACTGAAGGTGAAGAAATTGATCACATGCAAGATTTGAATGAACAATGGCATGAAAGTGGTTCACAAGAGGCTATGGAGGATTTCTTAGAAGGGCCTTCTTCTCGGCAAGCAATTCCAGTTGGAAGATTAGAGAATAGATCTTACTTCCCAGATGATGATAACGTGTACAGTTCAGAAATTAGAGAACTTTTAAGCAGGTTTGTGATGTGATTGTTGAATGCCTTAGGTGTTACAATCCTTTGAAACCAAAAAAATTAATTGTTCTTGAGTTACTTAACCACAAGGTCCACAACAACTTTAAAGGGGCTTCATGTTCATTTTGTAGGAGAAGTGTCTCTAATCTTCTTCGAAGTGATTTCCGCCAGAGCCTAGACCAGGTGCTACAATTATATGCAGAAAGGCAAGCTCATGCTTCAGTCGACTGGGAAATGGACGAGATGTCACCCTCTCTTAGGGAGGTGGAGCAAGATGCGCAGCAGAGTGGTAGTCAAAACTTGGGTCTGCCAGGTGTTTTTGAGGCGGCTCAAATTCTTCCCCCTTCAGTACCAGTCGCCCGTTCTCAGCCTTTTTGGGATCTGGATCACCTGCAGGATGATAATTGGCTGCGAAACAACTTGCAACAGCGCTTGGGAATGGTAAGCTTATCTCGTATCAATTGTCACAAATTTTGTTGTCAAATATGTCGGACATACTTCTTGAACTAACCTTAGGCGTGGGAACATTTCTAGTCGCATCAAGAGTGATCTAGCATGTGAAGAACCCTTCTCCTTCATGGATAGATTCTTGTCCAAGTGATCCAGTTGATCAATTTCGTAGTGGACCTATCTTGAAATTGTATACTTGCTCTTAGTGTGTGTGTTTCTTTTGCCCGTTTCCTATTTGATTGGATGGGGATGGTGTATAATTTAGTATTCCCTCCGTCCCAATTTGGATGACAATTTTTGATATTTGTGTCAATTTCAATTCCTTATATCTTTCAATATGAATCTCAAAAAATATCCAATATGGATCTTGTTTGATAGTTCTCAATTAGTTCTATTATACAAAGTTTTCAAATTCATGAAAAACATTATAGATTGAAAGATATAAGCAATGAAAAATGACACAAATTTCAAAAATTGTCATCCATTTTGGGACGGAGGGAGTAACTTTTTATTGAGCTCCGTGAAAAGTCTTGCCCGATACCTTCTCTGTTGATTCATTTGAATAACTTGCATATTGGAGCAGGAGTGGGAGATCATCAATGATTTGAGGATTGACATGGCTAGGCTTCAGCAGCGGATGGACAACATGCAGAGGATGCTGGAAGCCTGCATGGATATGCAGATTGAATTGCAGCGCTCAGTACGACAAGAGGTTTCTGCGGCTCTGAATAGGTCAGCTGGTTCAACAGGTTTGTTACAATCTTAACACAGTTCCATATTTGCATTTCTTCTTCTTTTTACCATATTTCAAATCTTTTTGTACTAGTTTTTATTTATGTTTTCAAATATTCAATGTCGACCGGTCTGCTTGTTCTTCACGTTACGTAGAGGAAATTTACTCAGAATTATGTTGTTGATTTGCTTGCTACTTTCACTCTCTTCTGAAGAATTGACAGCTCAAGGCATTTTTATTTCTGTTGCAGATTGTGGAAAAAATCCGCAAAAGGATGAATCCAAATGGGACCATTTGAGGAAAGGACTTTGTTGTATATGTTGTGATAACAGTATAGATTCTCTCCTATACAGGTGAAATTAACAAACCCTTTGAACAGCTTCATGACATCCACAAGCTTATGCACTACAAAAGACATTCAATGGTTCTGGTTATAATCCCATGTTTTTGTCTCCGGTTTGTTTCTGAACTTTGACAGATGTGGGCACATGTGCACGTGTTCAAAATGTGCAGACACACTTGTGCAAGGAAGTGGAAAGTGTCCAATGTGCCGTGCACCAGTAGTTGAGATGATTCGTGCCTATTCTATCCAGTAACAATAACAAGAAAAAGACTAGGGAAGTGTTTAAGTTCGTTAATAGGATCAGAATTCTCTTCAGTTGCTCCTGGACTCCATCCAGGTAATATACATAATTTTCACTTATTTTTCAGCTGTTACAAAATGGGTGCATATATTATCTAATTTGATTAATGTGTGGCTGGAATGCAGGAAAAGGGTTCCTGATCTGTTGTTTGAATCTGAATAAATACTTGAGTGAAACATTATAGTCAGTTCATGGAGTTGATTGTCCTCTTCACTGGCAGATTATTACCATTTCGGTGACAAACCACTTTTTCAAGACTCTTTGCTCTGTTTCGAACACTGTTCTTCAGACAGCTCAAACAGTTTTTGGATCAAATTTCGCCACCGTATTGGCGAAAATGCAGTTGGATTGGTGGTGGCGTTGAAGCCCTGAAGAAGTTTGTATTGACCACTAACTAAAGGTTCTCTGTCAATTGCTTGTAGGTACTTGTTAACTCGTTTCATTCTTTGGAAAATTTTCGGTGGCGTAAAATTTTGAGATGTTATTCACACGGGTCTCTTGTGCCTAATACTCTGACCGTATTTGGTTTATGAAGTGCCCGATTTCTCAACATGGCTGCTTTGTTTGGTGAAACTATGCGCGGCCACTGATGGCTTGTTAACGAGGTAGAGAGCGTAAGGTTGTTTCACCTTCCTAAAGAATTTTACACAAATGTCCAAATTGTTTCCTCCGTTTTCTCTGATGTTGTGTTCGGTTAACCACGGAGCATTAATGCACCTCGATGGGACTCATTAGGCTATCCACAGTAGTATAATAAAAAATGGATAACCAAAGTTGACACATCAGCTTTTGATTATTCATTTAAGAGGTTGCTAAGCTTACCAATGTTGAGGTTCACAATGGTCGC
>JAOTQK010000005.1:10081264-10093011 GCA_025642025.1 Rhododendron ferrugineum
ACCGGTACAATCTTCATGCAGCAAACTATACGAAGGATCTGAAGTTTTTTGTTCATTCAAAAAATAATGTTGCATAATTCTACGGTCTCAGAATTGAAACCAAGAAACTCTTTCTGAATTCAAAATAAATGGTTGAATCAAGTGTGTGAGACAGACCGTATATGAACTCGAATCACAAACACCATTAACTTTGTATTCAGACAATGCTTTGTTCTCCTAATTCCGGGAGGGGCATGGATAATTAGACGCAATGGATCCTGTGTATGTGTAGGTTACACCCCACGTGACAGGACAGGAGAGATACACTCTATTTTCTTGAATTCTTGTTGAAGGCCTTCTCTTCTTGTCTGGGACTGCGATGGGTTACTATCAGATGCTTTTCTACAGTACAGTAAAATGGATTTTGACATTACACGTGCATACATATATGCGTCACTGATACGGTGATGGTGTCAGAGGGATCAGAGGGCTTTCCCGTGCGGGGAAACCCAACTGACAATCCACAGATCTCGTCTTCAATTTACTACTCCAAATATAGTACATCGAAATCTCAACCGTTTATTCTCATGAATCTCATCACATTAAATGAATACTAGTACTACTATCTTTTGCAGGTACCTGTTGATCAGCCCTGTGTCGCATTGACTATGGTGGGTGCCATCACACAGTCTCCTAGCTAGTATTTCTTCCACCTAAAACATAAAAATACAGTAGAAAAAATAAATCAAACTCCTGCTGTACTGTATTATTAGTGTCAAGGAAAAAGAAGAAGAAGAAGAAGATACAGAAAGAAAGAAAGAAAGAAAGAAAGAAAGAAAGAAAGATGAGGAGGGGGTTTGGGTTTGGGTTTGGGTTTTGTCCGAGAGATTGTGTGAAGGAGGAATCAACACGCCAAAGCAGTGAAAGAAGAAGCTGCTCAGGGTGCAATTTATTGTGGTCAGCTGTTCCACACTAGTAGGAATAAATAATAGAACTACAGCACTACTCCAATAGTGCCATTTCTGGTGTTTGTTTTTTTTTTCATTTTTCTTGTTTCTTTGGATGCCTTTCTTATTTAATGGAGTAGTACTATTCCAAAATTCGATCAGTAACTGTCGTACAAGCTGAATTTACTTACAGAAGGTTCATACGAAAATGAAGAATTTAAGTGCAGAAATGAATGAAAAGCGCAGGCCCATTAGCTACCGATATTTTTGTTCCACACTACCGATATTTTTGTTTTCATATTCGGCCGAATGCCTGTTCTTTTATTCCCATGTTGTGGTCCTTCCAAATCCGATTTCTCATGTCATTAACATACAAACACTATTTCAAAAAACACATACAAACACAGGTTAAAATTCAATAGTACTGTTTGTATATTGCATACTGCGATTGATTATAGTTTTTCAACAGTTATCATCAATTCAAGAATGGCTTCTGTTAAACTACACCAGACCCATTGCTCAAGATATTAGATTGTTGAAGACTATGTTGAACGTTGCCAACAGAGAGAGAGCGCGCGCTTAAATGCTACTGAAAATTTGTCAAGCCTTAGAATTAGTCAAGGTGCCCATAAGCTGGGCACCCAATTATCAAAATTAAATGAGATGCATATAACAATTTTCTTGACTGCACCAAAAAATCTCGGCAACTCTAAGGAAAGCCATGGATACCGACCATGGCCACCGACGGCCACGCAGGGCCCATTCTGGACCCATCACGGATGATCCGAGCTGTTCAATAATTTTAAAATAAAAAACCGAGTGGGCTCATAAAAAATCAGCTCAATCCAATATGTGTAGGTGCTCGATCCAATCTTCCATGTTTTCATTCCGATTCCGGATTCATGAAACAAATAGAAGTTGAAGACTATGTTGAACGTTGCCAACAGAGAGAGAGAGCGCGCTTAAATGCTACTGAAAATTTGTCAAGCCTTAGAATTAGTCAAGGTGCCCATAAGCTGGGCACCCAATTATCAAAATTAAATGAGATGCATATAACAATTTTCTTGACTGCACCAAAAAATCTCGGCAACTCTAAGGAAAGCCATGGATACCGACCATGGCCACCGACGGCCACGCAGGGCCCATTCTGGACCCATCACGGATGATCCGAGCTGTTCAATAATTTTAAAATAAAAAACCGAGTGGGCTCATAAAAAATCAGCTCAATCCAATATGTGTAGGTGCTCGATCCAATCTTCCATGTTTTCATTCCGATTCCGGATTCATGAAACAAATAGAAGATTGGATCGAACACTTACACATATCGGATTGGGCTGATTTTTCATGGAACCACTCAGTTTTTTATTTTAAAATTATTGAACAGCTCGGATCATCTGCCGCGTGACCGTCGGTGGCCATGATCTGTTTCCGTAGAAGGGTCCAAAAAATCCAGCGACTAATATTGTCAAGACTGTCGTAAATTAAGAGGAAAAAGGCAAAACATGTGGATTCCGTCCTCCAATCTATCTACTCTTGTTACTTCGAGGACCAGCCAGCAAGTACAAGGGAAAAAACTAGTCTATGAAATTTTCCAAGAAGAAACATGGAATCGGATCTCTTTAACTGTGCACCAGTAAACTTATTTATTTCCTCTGTAATGTGATCCAAAATTACATTTTATGTAGCCTTGAAGGGTAGAAATTATATTACAATCAGAGACAAGTAGATATACAGCCCTGTCTCTATATCAATAAGAGAGACTAAGCAATTACGCAATTTACATAACTCATTTAATTAAAGGGGCGACAAAGATGAGGTACAAAATTTAGAAGAGCTATATCCTTGAAATCTTACAATACTTGCAGAAGCTAAACTCCAGCTCCCTCGATCTTTTCTAGCACTTCCAACCTTGTTTTTCTTTTCCATCCTTTCATCGTGGCAACGAGATTGATCAACCCTATGATTTGAGTTTTTGTGTATTCCTACAAGAAAAACAGACCCGCATGCCTTGATTATAAACAAACTATTCACGAGACAAGATTTTGTGTGCATTTACATATCTATATGCCCACCCATCTTACCGGATGTTTGCGTGCCCAATGCACATATTCAGTTTCAGGAAGATAGTAAGCCTGCACCATAAAGAGAGAAAACAGTGGTTAATTATCAGGATATAGTATTTAAGTTTGAAGAAAGGTCGCAAATGAGTGATGTGCTCAAGACAGAATGGACACTGCAATCAGTGACAGTTCCAGGAATCTTTAAAACTTAAGTTGCACAAGCTGGAGTATGTAAGAAAGGTAACATTTATCTACGTCTATTGCCTGTTTCCAACAAAATCACTACCTTAATCTTTCTCAAATAACAAGATTAAGGAGAATTTCAATACATTAAATTGTTCTTTCACCAGTTTAAAGAAGGAAATTTTTATTCGATACACACTTTCTTTGAGCAATAATTGAAAAAGATTTATGGGTTCCCTTTGTTCAAATAAAGTTTTAGACTCATATATGTCCAAATTAAGTTAATCATCAAAATTCTGATTGCGTTTGGGTGTTCAAAATTTGCAGTGGAGTGAGCTGGGTATTCAGCTTTTGAGTGAAATAGCTGAAATTACCAGATATATTTGAGGCATATGCATACAAAACGAACTCAGGTATTCAATTGAATACCCAAGCCAAAGGGTGAAGTGTCATTTATTACAATCAACTTATTTGGCTCTGGATTTCTACTCATTCCTTCAATATTTAAATCAACCGATAACACAGCGCTTTTGCTTACCTTGATGAAAGTTTCAACTGTTTGAAATTTTGGTCTCACATTTAGGGAGATAAAATGGTGTAGGCCGTTTATCAAAACCTGAAAGGTAAACAAACGGTCTTCAAATGCATACCAAAAACTAAACTAAAGAAAAATTACATTATTTCATGACGAAAACCTGAAGATCTAATGACATAAGAGCTCGTCCCTCATCAGAACACCTCCTCACTCGCGATAAGCCTTCAATGAGAGTTTCAGCAACAATTTCAAGTCCATATTCTAAGAGGAGGTCCTGAACCTGTGTTCAGAGAGGGGGGTGACGTCTAGCAGTTAGTCATGTTTTATTCAATCATATGAAGTTCAATTGGATAACCATTCCATCCTGCATCACAAATACTACCGATAACATATCTTGCTAGATTCATCACATGCAAGATTCACATCTACAGAGGAACCTATATGTTGTTTGATTGTCATGTGTGGCCAAGATCATTTCTTTCCAGTAGCACCCAAGAATTGCGAGAAAGAGAACAAATCCAGAAAGAAAAAGTTAAAGCGCAAAAAGTTTGAATCATGGTTTTACATTACATCGGCAAAACATAATCGTATTAATTATTTTTTGCTCCAAAAAAGGAGGAAAAATCTGCCCGTTGCACACAACTCTCTAGATAGAATAGAACAAAAAGAGTGCAGATGGTTCAAGTTGATTAGAATGAGAAGTATAATTCAATGGATTAAAAAATATACTAAAAGCTTATGGGCTTTAAGAAATTGCAAAAGACTCCAAACCAGCAAAGCAATGCTACAACACACTGATGAAGGAGAAGCAAGATCCCATCATATATCTCTCAGAGGAAACAAAAGCTCAACTTGGGTAGATTATATGGCACATCAATGGACAAGAGAGAAATTCAACCACGTAATGATCAGAATGGATACATGAATACATAAACATATCCATAAATGTAAAGACACACACAACGCAAGTGGGTGTAACACTATGTAAAAATTAGACACTTACATAGCAAACGAGCTTTCTGACAATGTTTATAATACTAGTAGAGAATGTTACCTCCTTCTGAATTCCTCCATGAGCAAGCCTTGTCTTGTAGTGCTTAAATTCTCCCAGCAGCAAATCAACATAACTATTAATACAAGATTGAGGATGAGACAAACTTCCGCACACAGCAACATGAATTACAATATATAGTGTATTGTGGAGTATTTCTCATTTCAGATATTTTGAATCACAATGTTACTCAATAAAAGAGCATTTTGTACATCAGTAAAATATTGCTGCAGAGAGATTATGTAATAAAATAGCAAACTTCAGCGTTGGGAAGAAAATGCACAAGAAAAGGCAATATCTAGAGAATTACCCGTTATGTTCTAGTCCAAGCTCTTTAACATCCCATTTAGCGTTGGCAATGCGATCAACATACCTGCTAAAATTGCATAATAATCAAGCGTGCCCCAAGTGTTCCCAATAAAAAAAAAAACTAAGGTTGCAATTCAATCAACCTGGATAGTGGATAAGTATGCATGCATGCCCAATTGTAATTAGCGCATTGGTATTCCAAAACTCTTCCGGGCACGTGTGGGACACATGTCCGACACGCCACATGGTGTGTCCAATAGTTTAATTTAATTTTTGGAGGGGGGACATGTATGGGACACGCAGGGGGCCACGTGGCGTGTCCAATTATTGATGATCTTATGACGGCATTTTGTAGATCCATTTTTGAGTTTCACAATTAACTTCATACATGACGTTCCTTATCTAATATATCATATAAACTATCACAAAATGCATCAATCATTAAGAATTTCATAAAGAATCATTCGATGAGATTGGCTATTTTCAAAAATTAAAAAATATTTATATGTATATATATTATTAAATAATTAACTAAATATACACGTGGCGTGTCCCCTGCAGTGTCTGTATCTTCACTTTTTAAAAATTCCTGTGTCTGTGTTCGTGCATTATAGGGGGGCAGTAATTTATTATTCACATGTTTCCATGTTTATATTTGAAAGATACCTCATGCTTTGACAATTTAACAGATAACCTTTCTTTCTGAAAATCAGTAAAACAACACTCATAAAAGGACGCATTGACCACCGCTTTATTTGAAATAGGGTCATTTAATCCTTCCTAAGAAATACATCTCGATATGAAACACTCAGCCCCGTAGAAATTACAATTCTTACATGCTTGATGATGAAAGAAGCTAGATGCTGAATACTAATAATGATGATAATAACACTCAAAACATCTACAACTCTTTACAGCTTCGTAGAAAACTTTTAATGTCGAGATTATCTAGTAATGCAAAAGGTTCAACAACTACTAAAAAATCTGAGGTCTGCTCCATCCATCAAAGTTGAAGGGTTGTCAACTCATCCTTGTCTTCATGCTACAGCTTTAATGTGATTCAAGTACTAGAGAACTTGGTAAAATTAACTAGACAATAACATACAAAAGGTACATTACAAGGCCACAACACAACCAATGACATTGCAACTATGTGTCACGCCAATATTTAGCCTAATATGAGTTCTTTACCTGCTAAAAACAAAATAATATATGATCCTCTATTTGGTTCCTATCTTTGTAATTCACCTTTTGGATCGGTAAACAAGTCAAGGCGGGTGCCTTGGTTCAAGATTTCCTACTTCATATCAGTCAAAGCGAGTGCCTTGGTTCACGATTTCTTACTTCAAGATTTCTAATAGTGGTTTGTTTGGTTTAAGAATTTCAGGCTGACTTGCAAGTCGATGTAAGATAATATCGAGGTTCAGTCCATTGACACCCCCATACGATAAGAATTATTGAGAATGAAGAAATCGTAACAGAAGGTCAAACAAATTGCAACATGTAAGAATAACATGTGAAAGGTGATACGCACTGATGAGGACAACAAAAAATAATAAATTGCTAGATGAGGGTATTTTGGTAGTTGCAGAGACTCTAATAAGAGCTGCTTGGTTCGTACAAGGATTGGTAGTTTGGTAGTTAAAGGGTCATCATGAATTTAGTGCTTGCATTAGAATTCACCTAGATGCATTAAACACATGTTACAAAGTTCAATGTATGCATTAAACACATTTTAGTTGTTTTCATCTTATTGTTAGTAGGTTCAATGTATGCATTTATATCTAGGTTCATTCATCATCTAGTTAAATGTGTTCATTGATTAAGTTCATGTCACTTAGACTTCTAGGACTTCAAAAGGCCATTGTTGAGCCTATAAGTATGGATGTATTCTTTCTTTCCAACAGAGAGTTGATTAATAAAGTGAGTTTTACAAGGCTGAGGCCATTGTAATTGGGGTTTGGGCTGCGGTCCTTCCTTGTAGAAACCGCCTAACCCTTGCAAGGGTGAAGCACCTCTATCTCTCTTTCTTTCTGTTCTCCTTCTCCTTCTTTGTGCACTTATCCAAGTAATATTCTTATTTCCCCACCTAAAACCACCACGATTCTAGTTGTAGGCGGCAATATCTAATTGCCCTAAAACCGTCCTACGTCACGCACCTAAATCAAACCATATTAATCAATATCACTTCTTTACGTAGTAGAACACTAAAATAAAAATATAAACCCATTGTCGCAATCGGTATTGTTTCATACCCGTTAATATGAAGAAGTAATCTTGCAGTCGTTCTATGAATATGTTGAGTAAGATCTGGTACAGAATCCACCTGATAAAAAGGCAAATAACCTGTCGTCTGTCAGCTTTACTACAATCTAGGTTATTTGAGAGTATAATAACCAGGTCATGAAAACACATCATCCAAAAGGACAGACATTCTGATGGAAAATATCATACATCAAACTGGAAAGTAACTCAACAGCTTGACCGACGTAATTTGAACTCAGTACTGCATATTAGAATCCAATAACTAAGTAGGATTAGGAGAAAAGCAAGGCATCGCAAAGCCAATCTTTTCAGATGTCCAATAAGTCTGGTGACTCTGGTCTCACTCTTCTTTAAGCATTACCAGTCATGAGGGGTACCTCAGCAATTTGATTTAATCTATTCATGTCTAGAATCTAGTAAAATCCACGAACTATATGTTTTAGAGTGGATAATGTGGTAATAGACTCCTTTTCCATGGAATGGAAATCGGTCAATCTACCACCTGACTCAAAACTCATTGTATGTCAGTGAGTTTTTTTATAAGAGAAGGAAGAAATTCTCAAAGATTTGAATGAATGCCCCAGCCCCAAAACAGAAGGTTAGATATATTAGTTGATCCATCAGTTTGTCGTCAACAAACTTTTTGTCTAATGAATCCACATCTCTTTTATTACAACCCCAGCCAATTATCAAAGAGCACTTTTGCCATTATTGCAGAGAACTCCCAGATTGTACAGAGAAGATAAATGGGAATCCCAAGTCCATACAAGTAACCAGCTCAGTCAAACATGTTTTTGCAAGAAGGGAAAAAAGTAGCCATAAGGACGGTAAAATAGTTTTCATTTAGGGGAAGGACGCCAGCAAAATAGATTTTAGTGGAGGTCCTTCAACTTTTTGAGTTTTTTAGCCATAAGGCCAAAACATGTTTAGGCACTTTCATAGGGTTTTAGGGTGCACTTTTTCATTATAGGGTTTTAGTGGTTTAGGCACTTTCATAGGGTACACTAGGGTTTTAGGCACTTTCATAGGCACATTTGTCCTTATGTTTGATTGCAAAAGGTGCTTGTCCTTGAGCTTAAAAAATGTAAATATGAGGGATTTTTGGCTAAGTCTCCCTTGCAAGAATTCAACAATCCTTCATTAGTAAAAATGGTAAACAAAAGCTGCCCGAGGTGCTTCAATTCTTTTTAAGTTATTCTCTTCAAACAAACTAGCAAAGTACAGGCAGTTGGCCTAGTCTTCACATGAGCAAACTCCGGTTCAGAAAAAAATTGAAACTAATATATTGGTTGGTCTCCGCAAACCATACCAGTTCATTGGGAAATCGATCTATTATTTTGTTGTGACCAATTCGTATTCGAGCAGCCGCTTCATGAGCGACATATCCTTCACACTGGTTTGTCTGGGTGTAACCGAATTGGTGCAATCCAGTTCAAACCAGTTTTTCTTCCATTTTTTAAAATCACACCATTGATCTGCATGGTTGTGTAACTATTACAACTTAAACAGCACAGAAATGATCTACACTCAAGATACAAAAAGCATGGTTTGCTATTGCCTAGATCACATACATGCAACCATGCATAAACAGCTGTGAAAATTGTCAAGAGTCGAATAGGTAGTAGCCTGGTAATAACACCCGTATAATGAAACAATTTGAGAAGGAAAACAATGTGTATATTGCGGTATTTAGAATCAATTGTATTGTTCCTGTGTCAGCCATCCTAAAGACCATCACTACTTCAGATAGATTCACCAATACAAGCCACGATTGCGTTTGAGTGATTTTAGTACAATACAAGCCACCAGACCAAACGTGAAATTTCCAAAAAGTCACATGAAAGCATACCATATGTGCGTAAAAATCTTCAACTACAGCTCCATTATTTTGCAGAAGCATCGACTGAAGATTAACTTTAGATCTATGCAATAATCGAGCAACAAGAGATATAGTGTCAGCACCTGCACATCTTTCCTGCAGCATAACATTACATCGTTAGTCTACACAGACAATCCAAAATGAATACTTGATCCCATAGAGAATCTTGCTTGTATCAAATAGTTGCATCTAAGCAAGAAACCATTACATAATCAAAAATTAAACATGACTTGGACAGAGATACGCCTTCACATTTCCTCATATTACAACATTAGTCTAGTGACAAGCAAGCATGGTCCTCTACCTTCGTGGTACTTCAGAGTTCAGAGTTCATACCCCAAACTTTGAAATAGGATAATCATTTGGTGACCAAAGCAGGAGGATAATAACTGCATATCGTTAAATCCACAAGACTAACAGAGTAAGAGTTTGTTCCAATTAGTAAACTGGTACTAATTTATCTAGATAAATTACTCTTTAGATGTACTTCCATTCCATCCTATGCTCTCTAAAACTTCTGTGCAATATACGTTTCTACCCAGAAAGAGCACTAAATGTATGTGACATGGATTTCTGTATGGAGGACCATAAGACAATAATTGATTCCTGTAGGCCAGTTTACTATGTTTCCCTTTTGGAGAGGTGCAAGACTAGATCTCAGTCTTCAGGGAAAATATCTCACCCAACATGCAACCATATAGACAAATACTGCAGACAGCACTATCCAATATAATGAATCCCTTGCCTTAAGATTAGTTGATAGAGTTGTTCTTTGATGTCTAGGAGATGCCTGACCATATGACAATTACTTACCAGATATTGGATATGACAAATAACAACTAGATATCATTCCCCCTTCTTTAATCAGCTATATGCCAAATTGCCAATTCTTTACTATAACAACGAAAAATACACCCAGCATGCAACTATAATGACTTGAACCAAGCAATATACTTATACACAGATACTCGACTGCAGAGAGTTGGTAGAACATGTTCTACGATGTATAGGTGATAAGACATGCATACTGGAGTACTTTAAGAGCTGCGTCCACTGAGGGCTAAAAACGAGAGAGGGCGGCACCTCAAGCTTACAAGGCCAAGGGATGATCCAAGAGTGGCACCTCAAGCTTTAAGGAAGTTACACTCATTAGAGTGCTCCTTATCCAAATATAGTTAGTATCAACAGATTGAGAACCAACTGCATTGTGGGATCCATGGAGTCAAGGACAACTAGGACATAGCTGAGGCCACAATTCCGAAAGTTGGTTAATAGCCTCCAAGCTTAGGCCAGGAATGTCATCAAAGACAACCCATAGTCAGGTGAGAAGAGTGAATTGAATCTTGACACATATCACGGGACTTAAAATTCCGAATTCCAAAAGTTACATGCATGCCATGCAAAGAAACTCCAGCACACAGTATCTTTACAAGCAGGCTTGACTGATTCCCCATAAACTTGAGGTATAAGTACCAAATAGATAATCAACCAATCTATGCTACCAGAGCTTATTAAGACATCATCCTACACCACTCCATTTAGAACTTTGACTCATTGACATTTGCAGGTTTATATGCAGAAGGCTTTACTTTCGTTGATGAAGAACCATCTTTTTGCACTAATCCAACTACCTCAATACCGATAATTGCCTTCGCCCATATATCTGACACAAAATCTGTGCCCATTTCATATTTTGGTGCATTCGCCCCCTCATAGACAATACCTGACAACATTACGTGATTAACATTACATGTGCAGTTTGAATTGTTTTTTTTCTTTTGGTTTTGATTATGATGAGAACATCGTTACAGCATATTAGTATAGAGGACTGGTGGAGCTCAAATGCAACACCCAAATCTTTGAATGGCTTGCACTTCCCACTAGGGTGCCTTAACTACATACGCATTGCAATTTCCAAGTCATGCTGTTGGACAAGAATGAAAGATTGGCTGACCCATCCTCATTAGTCATTCCACAGTCGATGCATATGTAATTCAGTACACAAGCCCTTAGCTTTAAGGCATCTCTTATTACCCCTACAGGGATAGGTGCAAGGTTGAAGTCCCTGCTGGGAACCAGTTGTGTTTGTATCTTACTCGTCCACATATTTTTGGATATTAGATTTCCATTTGTGATGATAAGAATTTAATGACTCTAGTTTTCTCACCTTTAAAAAAAGCATATCTATGAATTCTACTTCATATCTATTAAAGAGCCATCTGAGACTGTATGGCGACCACCAATTTATCTAGTTCATTCTTGTTCATGCTTATGTCCAATATCGATTGATCTACCATTGTACTCACGTACCATCTGGTTTAGTGTTCACCTAAACAGTGATATCTGTTGAGAATATAAATAATAAAGTTACCCCTCTCTCTAACAGCTTAAGCTTTCAGTTAACAATCTAATATGGTATCAGAGCAGGCAATAGATCCTGTGTTCGAACCTCACCGCCTACCTAATACTCCCTCCGTCCCATTTTCATTGTCCATTATTTCTTTTGTCACTTTTGTGTCTATTGCGTATATCTTTCAAT
>JAOTQK010000005.1:10093111-10121957 GCA_025642025.1 Rhododendron ferrugineum
TCACATTGGAAGATATAAGCGATTGAAAACTGACACGAACATCAAAAAAGGACAATGAAAATGGGACGGAGGGAGTAATTAAAATTTTACACGTGTTTAACCGGTTATGGAGGAGAGTTTGGCTACACGTGAGGGGGCCAGTTGAGAATATAAATAATAAAGTTACCCCTCTCTCTAATAGCTTAAGCTTTTAGATGAGTTGGTGGTTAACAATCTATAAGGACGTATGTATAACGTAGTAGGCTGAGACAATGGAAGATAGATATAATATGGCATCACAAACAAAGCATAAAATCCTTTTCCTAATTACATACACTTCTGGAATAATTATACGTAAAGATGTCCTGTCCATCAGCATATTTTCACAGCAAGCGCAACATAAAGCTCTGAGAAGTACAGAACCGTCGGTCCGTTGGACCGTTGGATTTGAAAAGCTAATGATAGGTGCTACTTATGCAACCAAATATCCAAATGGAATCAAAGATTCAAAAGAGAAGAGAGGGGATGAACCCCAAAGGGATTCCAATATGTAATCAAACACTCCCAAATGAAAGACCAACTCACCTATTCATAGACTCAAGACTCTACTAACACCAAGGACACTAAAAAAGACACAAACGACCCTAAATTCTACTGCATCAGTGCAATGGATGATTACGACCACGAAGGAAGCAAATGTCAAACTTTAATATGAGGATTCAGGTACAAGGATATTGTTTAGATTCCTTATTACGGTCCTTACAATTCTAGTGCAAGGCAATAATACTTCCTCTTGAGTAGGTATGCAAGTGACTTCCAGTTTACTATAATCAGGACAACAAGTACATACAAGAAATAGCAAACAAATATCCAAGTATGTGCAATGGATGATTAAGACCACAACGGAAGCAGATGTCAAACTGGAATATAACAGGATACATGTATAAGGATGTTGTGTAGTTCCCCCTTCCTATGATCCTTAAAGGAAGTTGCATCATCTTATAGATGGCGACGGAGTGCTGGGAAGATTCTGCACTCCGACAATTAACAGCCCACTCTAACTCAATATGCTAAAATAGGAAAAAAATTAACAGTTTGAAAGCATAGTTTTCGTAAGAAAGGAAAGGAGGATAGGGAGGGAATCATCATTTACAAGTAGTTCTCTCGACTATATCTTCATAATAAATCATGTCAGGTCAAGAATATCAAATCAAATCTCAGCATGTATCAGAGGTCGAAAATTTGGAACTGAAATCATGCAGGAATGTTTTAGAGCAACAGAGACGTCAGTCATTAGGAGAATAGAAGAAGGAAAATAAGTTGGCCACTACACAAACAAATAAATATACCTTGAGACCAAAAGATGTGGTAGGCAAGTAGCCAAAATTGGTGCTGCGTGGACTAGTAGGTGTCACATCCGTATGACTGAGGGAGGTATTCATTGACGTTGGTGAAGAGGAAGATAAAGAGACGGACTGGGGCTTTATCCATTGATCACAATCTTGGGCTATTCTGGATAATGTTGTCTTTAGCCGATCTGATGACCATATAACATGGAGAAACTTATAATCCCGTCCCATCGGATATAAGAAAGGCTTAACCAAACAAATATAACAGCCACATGCATCCAACATGGCAAGAATAAAGAAACGACGGTAGAAAATAAAGAAATAAGCCTTGAGAGAGAGATTTGCTAAAGAATACTTACAACTAAGCGAGTCAGTCAAGCCTTTTCCACTTGAGAAGCTGTGATGCTGACCAAAGGCTTCAAAAACAAAATGGAAAAAAATCCCAAACAATTGGCAAATTCCCTATAAGAAAATAGACACAGTCAGGTAGAAGTAAAGTGATACCGGCCGCATCATCCAAATTGGATCAATAACAGACAGACAGACAGACAGGAAGATAAAAGAACACAGACAATAAAATAAAAAAAAGGCCAACTGGAATAAATTTACCCTAAAAAACTCAACATTGACTATCTCCAGCTTCTGCATAAGCCTTGCATATTTATCCATCAACCTGTAGTGAAACAACATTCAGCTCACTGCATCCATGGATATTTTTTAAAAGCTCAATCTCACAAACAAAGATATTTCACCTAAGAAGACAAAGTGATGATCCTGTTTGTGCTATCCCTTCTTCACCATTACTATGAGCTGAATAATTTCTTGAATGATTGGACTTGGAAATCCGACTTGGGAGTTGACTGTCTTCATCAATGAAGTCTGCATGAAGATCTTCATTTTCATCTTCTGAGACGGTAGTAGTTCCATTTCCATGAATAGCATCATTGTTTTTCGGCGGAAACGTATAAGTGTGAAGATTCTCATTATGTATTCCATTAGGTTCTCCAGAGACTGACCCTTTGGGTGAGAAGGAATCATTGTGTTCTTTGGCACTTAGTTTCACCAAAAATGGGTTACCACTTTTAAGCCAATATGAAAATCCACTCTTCTTAGAGTCCGTTTCAACTAAATCTGCTGGCTCACTCGATCGTATTACTCTTTTATTAGGAGAGTTACGGTCAGATGGAACAATCAGGGCTGCTCCATCACCGACAAGCCCTGCAAAACTTACAACTTGTATTGTTTCTGGTGGCAATTGTAACCAATTCTCCTTTTCCAAAACCATTTTTAGTGCCTGGAAAATAAGGGGTTAAGTTAGTCATTGTATGATTGCATTCAGACTAACTGCAATGCAGTATAAAGAATACTATAACTGGTATAATTAATTAATAAGAAATGGGCTTCATTTTTCATTACAAGGTAGGATGTTGTTTGTTTCTCTGATTACATTGTTCATAAAGCATAGCAAGTTTTAATCCTATCACTTGGAATCTTGGAGTCATGGTTAAATACTCCCTCCATCCCAATTTTTAGTCCTTTTTGGGTGTCCGTGCCATTTTTCAATTGATTATATCTTATAATCTAAAATGTTCTTAGGTGATTTTGAAAACTTTGCTTAATAGTACAAATTGAAAGCTATCAAACAAGATCCATATTGTATATAAAAAGTATTGCCAATTGACAAATATAACCAATTTAAAATCCGGTTAGTATAGAACGAGGTCGAGGGACTAAAAAATAGGGATGGAGGGAGTAATACCTAAATCTGTATTTTTTCTCTTTTCTACAACCTACGTTTTCCCTTTCTTTCTCACTTACTTGTTATTTATGCATACAATCTTAATCAACCTTCGCTGATAACGAGGTAATCTTTTTGGTTGCTTAACTGTGACTGAGAGATGTGCATTCCAAATAGACTTCAGTCCATATTTAGGATGAATCACTTTTTTGATAAGTATATTTAGGATGAATCACATACATTATATTGTCTCTTATTACGAGTAGTTATTAGAGTAACAATATGCACAGTTTTTTATTTGAGTGAATTTTTTTTAAAGTAATTGCTAAAACCATAATACAATGTATAAGGAATTATCAAAAGATGGAAGTGCAAAACAAGTTTAAAACGTGATTGGTCTTCATACCGGGTCATGCTGTTAGATCAGCAATGTAATTGTAGCACAACAGTGCAATTTCAAAAGCCAACTGAGGCATCAGTGTACCCATAAGGTATCACCCTAAGTTCAAAACACATCTCATAATTGGTATAAAACTACAGAGGAAAACTGGAGAACGCTCATGATAATTCCCTATCCTCTCTTTCTTCTTCTTTTCTTAGTTGAATTGAATGCCATCACTTTTCTCCTGCTCCAGCATCTTCCTTTGACACAAATCCTTACCTAATCAGCTTCTCTTGCACTGAACACGAGTTGTCTAGGATCTCTAGGTAAGCTGAATCATGTACTAAGGACAAAAGTGAATTCAAATATGATTCTAAATTTGATTCTCAGACAATAACTGCCAGTTATTTCCACCAAATAAAAACATGTCATTGGTACAAAGTACAAACTCCCAACATAAACCAAGTCACCACTCACCAGAAACCAAAGTGCATTTGTTGATACAAGTATGTCAACATGCAAGGATAAGCAATACAATGCGGAAAATTTTTTGCAGAACGTGGATCGATAGTGGAGCACCAATATTCTTTAAGCTCCAACAACCATTTTTTTAAATCCATATAAATGGGAATAAGGCTGAAAATGGTTTGGATTAATGTCTAATATAGTCCTCTTGTATGTGGAACAAAAGAAGGGCACAAAAAGGGAGTAATGCACAGGTCCATAGCACTTAGCAGTAAATTTTATAAGTATACAATGACACATTTCAGCAGCTTGCAGAAATCATAAAATATATAAACCCCATATAGACATATTTGTGTATGTATATATCATATGCAAATGCAGAAATGTTCTCGATATAATGTTGGCCCAACAGAAATATTGTCTACTACAAATGAAGAACCCAAAACAGAGAAAACAGAGGTTGAACAAAAAGCATTCTTGTTAAAGAGAACCAAATCGACAAACTCTCACTAGAATAGAAGAAATTTTTTCCAATAAACCAAACCAAACCGAGCCTTAAGTCCCAATCAATTGGGGTCGGCTACATGAATCCGTGTTTTCCATTGAGCTCTATCAAGGGCATCGTGTTCTGTAATATCCAGTAAGCCTAGATCCTTGCGCTACCGCTTCTAAGGTCAATTTCGGTCTACCTCTCCCCTTGGTGCTATCATCTACCGTAACCATATTACTCTTCCTAACTACTGCATCAACGGGTCTACGGTAAACATGACCAAACCACCCTAGTCTGAACTCTCATCTTAGCTTCTAATGGTGCTACCCCTACCATTCCACAAATGTTTTTTGTTTCTAATTCTATCTCGCAAAGTCTCACCACACATCCATATCAGCATTCTCATTTTGGCTACACTCATCTTATAACAAAATACATATGAAACACTGTAAGGACTTACATATATATTTTGCCGATGAAAAGCAGCAAAATAGTTTTCACAAACGGTCTTCACTTTCTGCCTGAACTCAACTGCTTCAGAACCACAAAAAGCTTCCCCAGCCAAGATGAAGATATTCAGATCTTCATAATTTCTCAAAAATTGATGAATGCTCGTTGAACAAACTGCAGCAGAGGAAAGCAACACTGATACGCGGCTTGTTGTTAGTTGCCAAAGATTCTTGCGACCTCTGTGCAAGGTCTGTGAAACAAATACTGTAGCATCCTTCCTCAGCTGGAACCATGGGGATCCACTGCTTGAAGCATCACTCCCACCATTCCTTGACTCATCAATGGAATCGGGAGCTTTTGTACACATGGAACCATCAGTTTCAGTAGCATCAGCTGAAGAGGCGGTAGCTGTCATGTCCACTCTGTGCATAGATTCAGAGAGTGAGACATCATCTGCATTTGGACTATAAGAACTTCCATTTGCTGAATCAACATGCTGAATATCCCCAGGGATATCATCTTGCTTCTGCTTTATTTGTTGGGTGTGGCAAGATGAAACCTGTAATAAAAAGCCTGAGAAAAAATCTGATATATTGTGACATCAACCATCCAGAACTACATTTCAAACTATCCAACACTCAGCAAAACCCCAATAAAGCCCATCAATCACTAAGAAAGATGAAGTGTTCATATCAAAGTGGGCAAAGAATGACTTGAACAGCACGAAGCTGAAAGCAACAGTACACGAGAAAAAAAAATCAAGAAATTCTATCAAAAAAGGGCCAAGGCACCAATTAAGTTGTACATTACTTCTATATCCAACCTTCTTTTGATTTTCACATCCTTAATCTATTTACTTTAACAAGGGCCAAGGCCCCAAATGTGTCTTGCACATTCCATTCACTCATTCAGTCATAAAAATGCATGTCAAAACCATAATCTATTGACAGAAACAATCAAGAAAATACAAGACATCTAGGATATGTGTCACTGTGAATCTAAAACATGTTGGTGCATATCATTTCCCAGACATGCACTCCTTAGGCTTCTAGTTAAGCCATATCCTTAGGCAAGTCCAACGCTATGTTATCTGGATAGCTCGGGTACGAGGAACGGGACAAGGACGTGGTAAATTACATACTCTTAAGTGTGGTACAAACGAATGCTTAGGATAGACTTGTATAGTTTACTCTATAGTAGTTTAAGGTACTTCAAGAGCAGTCGTCTCCAAAATAATCAAGCCATCCAATAGAATATTACACCTACGTTCTTTCATCATATGTAAACTCGTTTAGGAGCATGATGGCTACTTTTTAAAGATCCCAGTAAGTCAGTTCAAACAGACTTTTCCCACACAGATCATGCACAGATCCGTGTGTGGGGCCCACTCCAGGTCCCACACAAACGATCCGAGCCGTTCATTAAATGTAAAACATTTTTTCAAGGGCCCCCGCGAAAAATCAGCTCAATACGATACCTATAGGTGCTCGACTCAATCATCTAACTTTTCATTATCCTGAAATCCGAATGAAAAGTTAGATGATTGAGTCGAGCACCTATAGGTATCGGATTGAGCTGATTTTTCGCGGGGGCCCTTGAAAAAATGTTTTACATTTAATGAACGGCTCGGATCATTTATGTGGGACCCGTAGTGGGCCTCACAACAAATCTGTGCACAAAATCTGTGCATTTTTGCTGTGTGTAGCAATAGCATTACTCATCTTTAAAGTGACAAATACATATGAGAATATCAGACACCTGTGCGCAGGTATCCGAGGAGTATCAGTATCCGTACGGATATGACTCTGTTCTCGAAGTATCCATGGTTCATAGCCCAACACCAATAAAGCTGATATTCTCTTCAATTTCAAAATTGCCAATTATTGTTACTTTTAAACAAAATATGCCTGAAATTATGTGGCAGCCAAAAATTGGGCACCCCGACTGTATTGCCTTTTTTCATAAGGCGTACACCCTAACTTTATTGCTAAGCCATTCTTCTTATCAATTCTAGACCAGTCACAAAACCTGAACTAGTAATCGCAAACCTAGCAGAATCTTAAATTTTAGTTCTGAAGTTGGTATACCCAAGCAATAGAAACACTACCCTGTATGTAAGAACTGATCATTGGACATGCCATGTTTGCCAAATTAACATACAAACTCTTCTCTAACTGTCACGGCTTTCCAAGGGCATTAGAAACTGCAAGAGGCAATTCTAAACAGATACATTCGAATGATGACCAATGATTTCGGGAGAAACTTTCAAACTTAGATAGTAGCCAAGGCCCAAGGTTGCAACAACAAAATACACGGGAAATATACAACATAAACAAACTAATTACCAGAAAAAGGTAATTTTCTATTCGAATTTTTGAGTTGTTTTAGTTGTATTTTCTGCTGTTGGTGGTACCTTCCGAATGTTTTCATTCTCCAGTTCTGATTCTTTCCTGACTGGGGAAGGGTGATCTTTAATACAGTAAGTCAGTAAGTATTTTACCTTACAATCAGGCTGAAAACTCATTATTGCATAATATGAACTCAGCAACTTGAATATGACAGCTAGTGTTGTTAATAAACATTGCCTAAACTTCGATTCAGGTATCCGATGGCATAGGTCACTGTAGGTAAGTCTGCAAATGGATGGTATTCAATAACTAAATGAAAACCAGCAAAGGTTTAAGCAAAATAAGAAAATGTAAGTACGACATGTAAATAATACCTACTACTTTGCATATTTGAAGTCTCCAGATCCTGCCAAATTAAGTAGTAATTTAGAGAAGATGTATTTGCTGAAAAAGTCAAAAAAACAAATGCTAGATACCTGTTAATGCCAAGATAAAAACTGAACATGAAGCACAGAACGTGTGTTGTAACATATTTGTTTTTTCAGGCAACATTGCATGATATATATATATATATATATATATATATACACACACACACCCCCTTCCCGTCCGCACCTCCTCTTTCCCGATCGAATTTCGATGATCCGAGCAGCAATGTGTTCAGAACGTGATTTTAAGGGTACCCGCGAGAAATCGGTAAAAAAAACACGGCTTGATTTGAGCAGTTTTTTATTGAACCGTTCAATAAAAACTGTTCGGATGAAGCCCTTCCCGATATTTTTTTTGCTGATTTCTCACGGGTACCCTTAAAATCACGTTCTGATCACGTTGAGCGGCTCAGATCATTGAAATTCGATCAGAAAAAGGGAGGTGCGGACAGGTGGGGACCATAAGGGTGTGGACTTGATCCGGACTATATATATATATATATATATCTTAGGCAGAGAGAAAACTGAAGCACTAAATTCTTTTCTTTCACGTTCATTGCATTTCTCAACTGAGATAGTGAATCGGTACTAAAAAGTTCAAATATTTCTCTGTGATAGTGGAATGTATCTATACTAAAAGGGGATGGAAACAGGACTACTGTAGTTGACCCTCATTGATTGCTACACAAGGCTTCGTTTGGTTTGGCATGGTTTGGTTTATACTAGAATTGGATACAAAGGCGTCTCTCCAGAAAAGCCATCAATGCCTAAAAAAGCCTGTAGAAAACGCAGCAATCATGCAGAGAGTCAAACTACAACGAAGGCATTATGTCTCAAATGCAAAGCAATATATAATGTTCTCCATCTCTTTTCTAAAAGAAGAGTAAACTGCGTCCATGGAAAACCAAAAAAAATCCTCTCACAGATTACTCAGGCTTGCCATTTTGCATCTAGATGATGTTTTGATTGGCCGGACTCTCATAGGAAGTGTAAGTCCACCAGATTACTAGTGAGGGGATTAGCATTACCGCATCCACCAATGCTGTATATCCCCTGTTTTGAAAGATTGGTTGTCCTGATATGAAATCACTCCACCAATTCTTACATTCGAAAGCAGAAATCATGCCCTCGGGATCTGTTATCCAATTACATTTCCATTCCGGCCAATCAAACAGCCCCAATGTGGCTGCATCAAAATGTCGAAGTCGTGATACTTTTGATCTTTCGATTGTAAGGACACAACACAGACAAAGCACAATAAGGCCAATGAAGTCCAAACCCACACTTTACAACCAAAAGGGTCAAATGATCCCACTTCTCAGACCATCTCCGAAAGGGTCTTTAACGTTTTGATAATTCCTATCTTGCAATTGTGAGGACACAAACACAGACAAACCAAAAGGCCGTCCCAACCCTGTACACTACAAACAAAAGGGCCAAAGAATTCCAAACCAACAGACCATCTCCGAAAGGGTCTGGCTCATAGAACAGTGAAGGAGACAGGTTCACTATGGTGGAACAAGCACGAGATGTGGGATGGACACACTTTTCTGTCTTTTTTACTGAGGAAGCCTGACACCCACACAGAAACCACACACGGGCACAAGAAGCCCAAACCAATCATAACTCCAAAGGGCATAACTCTTGGAGGAGTGGAGTTATATCAGACTCACTAAGCAATTACCAAAAGGGCAAGGGACACTCTTTTCTGTTATTCGTTCTCCAAGTAAATTTAACACTCACTGACAAACGCCTTTCCCAAAGAAGATAAAACCCACACAAAAGCAGAATGATATAAAGTGTCTTAATTCATTTGGCTTTCTTTATTTCCAGCTGCTCCAGTAACTGATTCAATTCAGAATAGTATATAATTTACTACATCATACCCCCTGCAATAGATTCTTCAATACAGAATGGGTTTCTGACAGAACCTCCTGCATAAAGAAGCTTTGAATCTTTTCAGCAAGACCAGAAACATCACCAATTAATGCATAAGCATCAACCACCTGTAAAGCATTGAAACACTTGTCTCAACTCTAATGTTGCATAAAACAAAAATTTGAAAACAAGAAGAATGATAATCAACAAATGCCCGACCATTATTCATTGACTTCAACTAAATGGCAGGTAGCATAATAGAGCTCACATAGCACAGAAACAACCTTCTATATGACAACAGAACTCAAAACTCCTAATATGAGCATTTCCATGCAAAGCAACAAAAAAGGTTATTTAAACAGCAAAACGTAGGTAAGAACACAATCGCATTTCCAATCTTTCAACAATTAAGTCTTGAATATAAGCTAAAATAACCAATGGAAAAAGGAACTACACAAGTAATCAGAAGGGTAGCCTTCTAGTTTGTGAACTCAAGACAAACAATCAAAAAAAAGATGTTTGAACAAGGGCACCTGATAATACAATTTAGTCACCTTAATCAAATCGGCCCGTCTTCAAGAGATGACGAACAGAAACATCAATTTTGGAAAGTGAGGGGATGGGAAATTTAAACATAGAGGATTTGATGTCACGCTTAATTTAAGTATGTTGGAGTTTGTCCCCCATTGGTTAATTATCTCCTCCAAAACTAGTATATGAGCCTGGGCGGCCTCTCCACTCATTGCCAATTGGTCTTAAGTTGGATGCTTTAAGCCTTTAACAAAGTATATTTATGCAATATACTTAATTTAAGAGTAATAATGCATAACAGTTGACAAAGAAAATGATGATCCAATTCAAAGCAAGAGGCTGATGGACTGACAGTTATATAGCCTTCCTCTTTGAAGTCTTGGCACACCCCTAATAAAAGTGAATCCAGTTTCTGAAGAGTTTTTCCCAGCCAAACCTGCAAGGATATTACAAAGAAGGGCCTTGGAAAACAAAATTGCAAGAAATAAGACTGTGTCACATGGTCAAATGGTAGTCAAGGGACATCTTAAAGATTGCTTCATATACCCCTGGCGAGACATACTGAAAATGGGAAAAGGAAAACAAAGATAATTTTTTGCTTCAGCAACTTTCATAGGAGATAATTTTACCTCAACACCACGGCTCATCTCTTGTATGGACGAAAGCTCAGACAAACTGTCTAAAATCTGCAAATACTCAGATAGGACTTGGAATGCCTGCGCAATACATAACGTATTTGGAAAAATATATTCTGAAGAGATGCACGTAACCAATAAATGCACGCAAAATAGGAAAATAATTGCAGACAATATCCCACAAAAGAGTAAAAAAAATTGATATCCAACCTTAGAGAAGTTTCCTTCCTCAACATGGTTTTCAAGCACCACTTGCATATCCAATGCATGAAGAAGCTCAGTTAAAACTGGAATCATGTCCTGCATGTGACAACATTTCCTTCAGGAAATAAGCAAATAATTTTATCACATTATCTTGTGACCATGTGAAGTATGGGACTATCATGCCTGCTGAAAAAATAACATCCAATTGCATACAATGTCGGAGAGAATATTACATTTGGAAAAAAAAAAACAGAAAGCAGGTCGATAGACTATTCACGTTGCCGCAGAATATAAGCAGCAAAATAGTTAGGATTCATCTATTTAGGCGTATAAGATTGCAATATGATGGACTGTAAAATTAAGGAACAGTGTCATAGTTCATTTTCAGTGTAAGAACTTGAATCATTTCATCAAAGGCTAATCCTTCATGATACAAGACAACCTGAAATCTACTGCCTGCAGTCAAACAATGCCTTCAACACTTATTCCAGGATGGGAGGAAAAAGTTGGCAGTTTTCAAAATACTGAATCACAGCCCAAGGAGAATATCACAAGCAAATGAAACACATATGGCAGGACACCAGGTTTACAGTTCCAAGACAACAAGAGCACCAAGAACTTACAAAAGGATTGGTGGAGACTTCTCAAAAAGAGATCTAAGCTTATGATACAATGATCGGAAAGTTCATACAGTGGTCCACAAACCAAGGAGAGATTCTAAAAGCCAGATACTAGCCTCATTAAATTGTAATATAACATAAGACCAAATTCAGAGTGTCTTGGCAGTTGGGGAGCCATTCTAACCAATGAGTAACTTGCAAAAGAAGTAGGCACCTCATATCCAAATTTCTTCCATAAAAAGTGTACACTTAAGATGAACAAAGCATAAAAGAAAAAAGAAAAGAAAAGGCAAAAGGGAAAAGGGAAAAACTAAAAGAAAAGACAAGGGAAAAGGGAAAATTTATCTGTATTGAGTTTTTTGTAGTGTTGGGAATAAAAGGAATACCAGCAACACTTGCTTCTTTTTGGAACTTGTTGTAACGACGAGATCCCTTGATACCTCATTCCTCGATGAGATTAGATGCCTTCTCCCATTCTGCAATATCAAATGAACACCGGTAATGAAAGCCAAAAACTTTATGATGGAACACGTTGATTTATCAATACCAATTATGATCACTGCAACAATAAAAGTAAAGTAGAGTACTTGAAAGATGTTCAGTTGTATGAGTTAGTGAATATAAGATTAGGGAATTCCAGCTAAAGGTGACCGAGGTTTTATCTACAATATCATCACATGCTTACCATGCAAATGACATTTGCCACCTTCAGATCTTTCTCCAATTCCCTCACCAAATGCATCCCCTTCACTGACCAAAAACAAGTATTTCGTTGTTTAGAGCTAACAATATGTGGAAGTTTCCTCTTCATAACATGAAGGTAATACTGCAGAGATATATTACAAACTGGGACGAGATTCACATCTCAAATGCAAGAAGGAAAAAATGGAATAGAAAAAATGGCAACGCAATCGAGCAAACACACTTCTATCAAACAATACATTTGCAGATAGTCAAAAGAATTCAGGAAATAATACCACTAAAAAGCCTAACTACTGTGCCTCAAGGCTTGCAAATCTTAGAAACCACTAACTCTGTGAAAGACTAACAATCCACATGACTGTGCAATCACCCAAACACTAAGCTAAATGACAAGGATAATAGAAAGAGCCTGCTCAAGCCACAATAAGTACAAGACAAAAACTAAGGAAAAAGCAAGGAAACCCAATAGCTCAATCTATCTATTCCAATTAAACTCGAGCACTTCCACAACTTCTAGGAATGGAAGTTAGATTCTCGGGCAGTAAGACAAACTCTTCCCAACACAAGTTGCCTAGCTCACCGACACCATAAATCTCAATGGATAACACTGGACAGCAAAGAGAGGCAAAATTTTCAGACTATGGATCATTTAAGCAATAATACCCAGAGAGGACAACGGAAGGACAATTTCAAGAATGTGGTGGATTATAAAAACAAGGAGTGCACAGAAGGCCTTAACAACAAGCCAACCATCATTCCAGCCAAAAAAAAAAAGATGAGGGAGAGAGCAGCCACCACACGCTTCAAAACCAACCAATATGAACCTCTCTCATGTCTCAGACTCACGTTTTCGAGGGCCCGATAATCAAAGGTCTGATATGTAAACTCGTTTGACATTTTAAAGTGGCAATGTGACAAGAATATGACATCTTTATGCTGAACGGGGTCCCCCAACCCCCACTCTTGCACCTGGGCATATCATCAGCCAGTAACCCATAGCTAGGAAAAAAATGAAGTGTCCCAATTTGTCCAAAATAAATTAAATGAAACCAAAAAACTAAACTACATCAAGGGGAAGTCAATACTTATTTTCAGAATATTCATTTCCTTTCTCCAAAATTTTGGACAACAATAACAGTAATAAAGCCTATCATTAACATTAAGTGCTCATAGGCACCATATCATTCACATTAAGTGCTCATAGGCACCATATCATTCACATTAAGTGCTCATAGGCTCATAACAAAGCCTTCATTCAGAAGCTGTCCTACATGAGAAGAACAGCTGCTGCAAAGTACAAACTACAAGGATTGCACTGTGTCATGATATAGCATGCATGCAACTGTGAAACCATTTTTTACAACCGGCCATTGTCATCACAATCAATAGTAAATAAGCATATGGCACCAATCTGGGTGACCAAATCCCTGTTCTTACCACACTATTAACAACTATGAGTACGGAACATAAACATAACATAATTGTGAGCAATATCATCATTCCACCCCAAACAGAAGTGTCGAAGCGTTAAAACAACATCCGAACATAGAATAGAACTTAAGAGAGAACTTGATACATCACAAAACGTTGCACTACATCCATTACCAGGTAGAGAGCTAGTAACTCAAATGCAACTTTGAATTAATTTAGATTAAAAGAGAAGTATCTTAAAGAATAGCGGAACAAAAGCGTGTGAACTTAGAGCCAAAAATTAAAACCTACCCATTTCTTCGTGATGCTCCATAACATGGCGGGATAAACGCTCTTGTATCCTATCCAGTTGTGCTAATCTAAGAGTAGCCTGTAGAATGAAACAGATTCCTTAGAAACAAAAGGGATACATAGAGATCACCGGTGTAGATGCAGTTACATACAAAGAGAAAACCAACATCTCATCTCAACCCCCAACCCTTCTACCACACCAAAACCACCACAGATCCACCCACCCACAAACCCAACCAACAAAGAATAGCCCCCCTGACTGGCAGTGAGGTGGGGCGGTGGGGCAAGAGAAATATAGACAGATATCAAGCAAAAGGTTCATTATTCAAAGTCAGACATTGGAAAGACACATCCTTCAATTAGCTGTAAAAACTATGCCAAAAAACAGACCCTCCATACTACATGTATACAGCGATACTGCACAAGACATATTAATCAACAAGCTTATTTGACAATTGCATGAATCTTCTAAATCATGACTACAAGCCCAAGTACCAGCAAAACCAGTGCGCTATGGAACACAAGTCGTGAATCAGTGCCTCAATAAACAATTAGGCTACCTCAGGTGGTCCAACATATCATTGAAAATCAAAGGTATGTAAATCAAGGGGGGGAAAATATGACAGCAAAAAAAAATCTAGGAAAATAAGCAGATCATATTTTCCCCATGGAAAAGAATTGTAGAAACAATGAATTTGAGTCAGCGAAGCTGCAAGCACATTACAACTCCAATCAATTCACTGCCGATGCATTCCTATATCCATAAAGTATTAGTCCGAGTTCCTGATTACATAAACGAACAGTGTAAACATCTATGTCTGATAGGCCCTGAAAGAAATGAGCCACACTACTGTTTGATATGTAATTTTTGTACAAAAGTTGTGCAGTTTAATCCAGGGATAAACATACTGATTACTAACTATAAGAATCTTGATTATTCACATTAAATCGATATGACAATGTCCCTTCCAATATTCAGTACAAACCGTATCAGTTGGCGCATATTTTCTAAGTGCTGGGACTTTGAAAGTCCAAGACAAATGGCGATGTACAAAATTAAGGGAAACAAATCGAGCAAATAAGGGCATCATGGACATGAAAGTATGATGACGAGAGTTGAAAAACACAGTCATAGCATATGCCTCCCTCTCTTACCAAACAAACAATAACAGAAAAACAAAATCATATTCCATATCCAATATGAAGCATAAAGGGAGACAATTTCCACGGGAGATATGGATGCCACATTGGGAGAGAAAGGGGAAAGAAAGAGAGAAGACCATGCATGCCAGAGAGAGAGAGAGAGAAAATCCAAAAATATTTAATAGAATGGAGAACATGAAACAGAAAAGGAAGGGGAATAAACCTTTTCTTCAAAGTATGCTAAGTCATTTTCTTCAGATGGGATGTGCTCTAAAACGTGTCTTACCGGATCAAAATCCTGCATAGCACAAAAATACAGAAGCTCTCAGTGGTATAAGTGGGAATTTTAGAAGGAATTATAGAACCAAGGATTAGTTAAACGAAGTGGGGGCACTGGCAAGGGTGGCAGTAAGAAGACATACAAGAGTCTAAGGTTGGGAGCACACATGAAAGCAGGCTATATGTTGTGTATATAGAGATATACATGAACACACTTATATGATGACTTTTACACAGCTGTAACGTATATGTCTTGTTAAAAATGAGTTATTACTAGGATTGCTACTAAACAAACAATAACTACCATTAGATTAATGCTGATTCCCAATTTCATTTGATACTTTTTATTTTTCACAAAATCCAGTTTGAAGCACTGGAATAAATTTCAGTTTTTTATCCTGGCCTCTTTCCTCGAGTTTGTCTATTCTACAATTTGACAGTTGCTACAGTTTCATGAATTACGTTGAATCTTTTAATTGACGCAGAGTCATCCATGAACCAATTAATGACTTTTTGGATCTTTCAAGCGTATCTTGATGTACTGTGACTTGTCTCAATTTGATGTACAGGTGACCCCTTGGACTTGGAGGCTATCTATAAAAACCCATTACCTACGATAAAAACAGCGTAAACAGAAACTGAATAGCTAAGACTAATGGAAGCATTACGCCAATTATATCCACCCTCAAATGCTACTTAAGTAGTAAAGTGATATGATATTATGATCAACAATGAGAGGTGAGATTTGGTCCATTTTTTATCAGCAACAAAGGGATATTCTTGTGGAAAATGAAATAGAGGTGCAAAGCATATACGATGGAGGTCCAGGGCAGCAAGTAACCATCCCGAAATGTCAAGAAAAAATAGCAAAAGTTAAAAACTACAAATCACACAGCTATCCAAATCCAAGAGCCTCTAAAATCCAAAGGGAGTCATGTAACCAGTATTCGCAAGCCCTCTAAACCTTCTGTCTTCTCCTAAAAAAATCATTGGATTCCTTTCTAAACAAATATCCCAAAATAACGTTCACACAACAAACT
This sequence comes from Rhododendron ferrugineum, assembly GCA_025642025.1. Lineage (NCBI taxonomy): Eukaryota > Viridiplantae > Streptophyta > Magnoliopsida > Ericales > Ericaceae > Rhododendron > Rhododendron ferrugineum. The sequence goes on from JAOTQK010000005.1 coordinate 10,109,495, forward strand.
TCCAAAGAGCATGGGATTTTTTACTCAGACCTGAGTCTCTACAAATCAAAACTAATATTTGAACACAAGAACAAGGTAAAACCCAATCGATTTCCAGTAACATAAAGAGTCTAAACCATCTCCACCACTGTCACGCCAGAGCCAAAGGGCTATGCAGAAAACAAATGGTCACAACTTTCCCCATCCATCATAAACTTAAACACCAAGGTGGTCCTAAACAACCATTACGCCTCCTTATTTGATACTTGTCTGTGCTGTGCTACTGCCTTCTTACGAGCCAAAGTCCATTCAAAGACACTATATATTACAGGCACATTTGCAATTTGGACCATCCTCAATGAATGTCTGACGGAAGGACTAGCAATACAAAACACCTAATGAGTGAATAGTCCAAAACCTTTAATCCAGAACATCCTGCCTCAACAAAACACTATCAAGAATATCCAACAGCTAAACAAACTCATTCGCCTCACAGTCACAGAGATTTCTAAACAAAAGCAAATTTCCCGCAACCAGAATAGAATGGAACAGGAAGCAATCTACACAATTTGAGAAATAGATAGCTAATACGGTAGTGGAAACAAATGAGCAAACGAAACCTTACCCCTCGACATAGCTTCCCAGAAATGGATATCCCAGAAAAATGAATAGAGGAAGAAAAGCGAGTCAGTCCCAGAGTATGATTTCTAGGGGAATTGACCACTTCCCCATTAGGAACTTGGAAGTCCAAATCACTATCCTGAGACCCATGCTTAGCTTGACCTAAAGAGTTGTGCCTGTTAAAGCATCCAACTCCAAACCAATTGGGAAAGAGTGAAGAGGCCGCCCAGGCTCGTATACTAATTTTGGAGGAGATAATTAACAGATGTGGGACAAATCCCAACACTCCCCCGCAAGTGCGACCCCCGACTCGCACGTGGAGAGGTAAACAAAGGATAACAAATAATGGTGCACTTATGGCACAAACAAGGGGAATCAAATTCTCCGAAACCCTAGCTCTGATACCATGTTAAAGCATCCAACTCCAAACCAATTGGCAAATAGTGGAGAGGCCGCCCAGGCTCATATACTAGTTTTGGAGGAGATAATTAACCGATGTGGGACAAATCCCAACAGTGCCTAATGTGAAACCTTAATAACCCATTGCGAAGCATGAAGAAATCTACATAAAAAAATCAAGTTCCCAAATCTACATGAACGAGAGAAAGTTTTGTTCCGAGCGTAGCTCCAAAGAAAATAGTATCCATCAGTTCTCGCATAAAGAAATCAAGTTCCCAACTCCCAAGTACTGAAAGATCTAGTAAACAACACCCAATGGTAACAAAAACATTCAAACTTTCCTAGCATCGTATCCAACAATGAGGAGAAAGAAATGTCTTGCGTAGATAAATTCGAAGAAGTTATCTAAAATGCACTAAAAGATCAAGATATGCACTCATAATACTTTCTTGGCATCCACCAAAAATAATAACGCTAATGACAATCAGGGTGCTTTTCACTTGATTTGATTAGAGCACTCATAAACAGCTCAAGAAACCACCTTCAAGATGTCCAACCAATCAACTTCTCCAAAGGAACTCACCCCCAACCCACCAAACTCCGAGGTATTCCAACCGAGTTAACCACATTTTCCGCCGATGATGAATGCATTAGACCTTTAGAGTGGATGTAAGATTGTTGGAAATCAACATATTGATTTGAAGAACAAATCAAATCCATTTTAGAACAGCCCAAACTCATGCCCCAAAGTCTTCACTTCTACCACAACCATGGTTGATAACATTGTTTCTGGAATTCAAGAAAGTTTCAACCATAACATAATTCTTATACTAGTGCAGACTAGAACAGGTAAATGACAACAAATGTACAACTTCTTTCGAGGGGTTGTTTGTGTGTGTGACGGTGAAGGTGATTTTCAACCCATATCACCACAGGACAGGGCCGGACTGGAGGTCTCTCAGACATTACCCAAGAGACATTACCATGTAAGCTAGGATTCACTCAAAGGACTAACTAAAACGCAAAAGTGCTTGGTCATATGAATCAATTACACATATAATTAGCTGAAATTAATAAATCAACAGATGGTATAGGACATTAGCATGTCATGATGGTCAACTAAACTGACAAAGAAAACATTCCCTGTAAACTGTGAAGTGCTTAATTACTACGAAATAATGTAAACTCATTTATCAAAATCAGTAACGGCAATAAGCCAAGACATTATGATCAAACCAAATTAAAAGTTATGAGCAAGGTAAACCTCTTCATAAAAAATTTCCTCTATCTCCTCCACCACTTGGCCATGGGGCCTGCTTCCATATATTGAACTCAACTCTTCAGAGCTTGATGAAAGACTATGCCTCTGGTGTGGAGGTAGACCAGCAAGAGCACGAGCAACAGCAGCTGCTGCTACAGCTCGTGCAGGAACCTGCAACAAACATAATCAGAATTGATTTTGTATAACTAGAGTAAAAAAGTACTACACAATAAAGCCAAGGAGCTAAATGATATTACTAACGGCACGTTATTTGCCACGTATATTTTTAAAAGATACTGCAGAAAGCAGAAATGAGACAAAATTATACACATACTCCATAATTCAACCAATATAATGAAGCAAATCCCATACAAACACAAGTCATGGTAAATAAGCTATTTTTACTCGAACCGCTTAACACACTCTAAGAGCATCTCCAATGGTAAGCCATTTCTCAAGCCAAAACCATTATTTGGCTTGTGGTCTCAAAAAATGAGCTCCAATGGTCGGCCATTTCTCAAGCCGAGAAATGGCAAATTTGGCACAAGAAATGGCAAGCCATCTATTGCCATATCAGCATTTGTTTGTGTGTTGCTACCTCTTTGGTTCAAATCCCAAAAAAAATGATTCAAGTGATCCAACGGCCATCAGGTTGAGGTAAAAAATCCTTTGGCACCATTGGAGCAAGTTTACCAAATTTTGACAGAATGCTACTGTAGCAAGCCAAAAAATAGCTTCGGCTTAAAAAATGGCACAAATCTTTAGAGATGCTCGCAGTTCACCAGCTCAGGGTTTTTCATTTTCACCCAGTCAAATGTGATCCGAATCATCAGATCGTTAGGGTTTAGAAATTCCTCGGTTGTGCTGATCAGAATCGGTTAGGGTTTTGGTTCTGTTGGAATTCTGGATGCGAGTGACACGAAGATCGAAGAGTTGTTAGACGAGGTTGAATCTGATGGAAGGACTTATTACGGTCAAGAGAGTGATAGTCGGAGCCGAGGCTCGGATATTGTTTTATCCGACCCTGTCCCTGTTGTACAACATTTTTCGGAACAAGATTCAAGTTGAGTTCAGATGGTGGGACGGAATTGATCAGTATCTTTTGTTGGGGGCGGTTCCATTCCCTAAGGAGGTTCCACATCTGAAACAACTTGGTGTTGGTGGTGTCATCACCCTTAATGAGCCTTATAAAACCTTGGTTCCGACATCGGTGTACGATGCCCATGCAATAGACCATCTAGTTATTCCCGCAAGAGACTACCTATTTGCGCCTTCATTTGTGGATATTAATCAGGCTGGCAATTTCATTCACAAGAATGCATCTTGTGGGAGGACTAATTATGTCCACAGTAAAGCTGGGCGGGGAAGGAGCACAACCATTTTACTTTGCTATCTTGTGGAGTATAAGCAGATCAGATGTCTCCTACTGCTGCCCTGGAATACGGGCGTTCCAGAAGACCTCGATGCTTTTGGCTCCATCACAGCAGAAGGCAGTCCAAGAAGCCAATTAGCTTCTACTGCACTACGAAAGACGATTTAGAAGGCCATCGTAGTTCTTGTAATGATGATGATCACAAAAAGAAGTTGGCAATTGTCCCGAGAGCGGCTAGGGTAAGCCGATGATTGCAAGGCTTTTCCGTCTCTTTGCTTCTTTGAAAGTCTCTGGTGGTTGTGGATCGGTTCCTAGGCAACTGACTGAGGCACGTGCTTGCTAAGGGCATCCGTGGTAGTTAAGGCGGTTGCTAGTCCAGAGGAGTGTTATGGAAATAGCATAAAAGGAAAGTAACCTATTTCCATGTTTCCGGTTATCTCGTGTCGAACAGAGAGAAAGATACCGAATAAAGGTTTTGAGAATAATTTGATCCGCAGTCCGGTTGAATCATTACCTAACGATTACACATTACAACCCAAAAAAAAACTTCACCAGCTCAATTCGTTGTCATGTTTAATTTGTTGAAACCAAGAGTCAACAGTGATCAATTCCTAGTGAAGTGCATTGCAGTCTATAGGGCAATAAAAAGGCGTACATGTTTATACCTATAGAGATATATAACGAAGATGTTTAGTTATACACTTGTAATTACCTCGGGACGATCGGAAGTGGGGGGAAGAAGGCCGAGAGATCGGGCGGAGCGAACAGAGGTGAGAATCTTCTCGCCGACCTTGGATAAGTCCATGCCGCCCCCGCCGGCCCCTTGGAAGAAAATCAACGAAGTGAATAGTAAAGCCCTAGTCCCGTCGAAACCCCCGTCGCCGCTCAAAACGCCAGTGGATGCGAACGGACTCAGCGCCAGTGGTGGTGGCCAATTTGACTGCATTTCAATTCGGTGCACCCAAATCAAGCCGCGAGCGGAACACCATTGTCGACGTCGTGTTTGTTTGTTTGTTTGTCTGTCTGTCTATCGGCAGTCGAAGAAGATGGAGATCGGATCGACTCAGAGTTTGGGCTCTGGAGAGAGAGAGAGAGAGAGGGGGTGAGATCAGGGGAGTTGTAGGATGTAAATTTTGGCGATGGATTCTGTGTTCGTATAGTAAAGTGGTGTTACAGATTAGATGAGAGGCATTTGTTTTGTGGAATTTTCGATGATCGCTTTAATTGCTTCGTAGACTTTTTAGTACCTGTTGACTGCCTTTTTTTTAATCATGCCTAACGACGTCCTTTCCAATAAAATTATGAGAATGGAAATACTCCTGAGAAATATATCGATTAAACCGCCTCAATTCAAGTAAATTTGGAGTCGAATCAAAAAAAGAAAGGGAAAAAACTAATTTGGAGATTTTGACTGGTTTTTTTCCTCTGGTTGGTCGCAGTGGTATTAATTTTAGGAAAACCAAATCAAGTCGGATCGGATCATATCGGTTCTGCGATGGTTCATACACTTGAAAACCGACAAAGTGTAACTTCTCGAAATATAACCATCACTTTATTTCACGTTTCATTTTAGGAATTAGTTTCACACTAAGCAATTTTGGGCAACAAATTATGGCATTTTAGCTTGTTGTTCATATTAAGTAACATGTTTTGCATTTCATCTATAATTTATTGATTAGTGGAAACAACTTAACATTTTTCAACAATTCTCTCTTTCAACAAACTTTAAAAAATTCAACAATTTATTGGTTAATGGATACAATTTATAGTAACATTTTTCAAGTTATTGGTTAGTAAAAATAATTGACATTTTTCCAACAATAACAAATGACCCTTAAGTTATTGTCTACTAGAAACATCTCTCATTATGTGGCTGCCTTGCATGTAATTTGTTGAGTGGGAATTTTTTCCCCAGCTATGATCTGTACACATAATTGGTTTTGAGTTTGTTGGTTTCGTTTATGACAAGACAAGCCGGGGAGGGCCCCGGTATGTTGCTCGGTTGGGCAGTCGGGGTAAAGACCTCGGTGGTGTGTCCATCAGGTTCCAGCGGCACGGACTGTACTCAGTCCGGAACTCCCGAAGTCGCCCAAAGCAGGTAGTTATGACAGATGGGACCCATGAGAATTGTGCAACAAGCGCAATCATCGGGATCACATCTAGTCGTGTGCTTCGTAACCGTTTTATCCCTTTTGTCATGTATGACGTCACTCGAGACGGTTACCCGAGTGTACCCACCACGCGCTAGCTTGGAGGTCAAGCAAATCAAGGTTTATAAATACAAAGGGATACTCACCTAAAGAGGTATGTTATTCTATCCTAATCCTAAACCTATATATTTCTCCCTACGTCTAACTTGATCGTCGGAGGGTCACTGGGCAACCACTACCCTAGTGACTTGCTGCAGGTCCGGAGGAAGGAGCACGAAGCTGCGAATGAAGGAATGTAACGCCCTGAATTTTGGGTATGTTAAATAAACATTTTTATTAAAAATCTAAATAGAGTTTGGCTCACTATTACATCATAACTCCCATAATAGTTCATTAATTACACAAGGGAGGGAAACTAAGGTTCCTAACTACAGCTACACATGTTCCTCCATTCTAGCCAGCTCCAAAGGCCTCCAAGGTGTACAGCTCAACTTGATCATCTACAAAATCTGACACATTATACCAGCGTCGCCACCAGGATAATATGTCAGGGTCACCAAAGGTAACACCATGAGCTACAAGAGCTCAACAAAGTAATCCTATACCCATTAACCCTTAACTTACTATTCGATAAAACAATAAGAATAGCACATCCACATTTCCTAGTCTAACGTTGGTGTCTGCGATATCTGTGTTTCTCCTACGCGACTCATCGTAGACCATGTCTCGTTTTCATTTACCAAATCAACATTTCGAAAAGCATTTTAACACACTCAACCTCGATTCCGCCGTTCCGGGTTCCCGAGTATCCTCACAATGGTTCCGCCGTCCCGGGTTCCTATTGGCACCCAAAAACATTGAATTTGGCATTGGCTCCTCTCCACGGATAACCAATCCACAATTCAAACCCTCGGTTCCGCCGTGCCGGGTTCCCAAGTATACCACAATGGTTCCGCCGTCCCGGATTCCCATTGGGTGTTCGAAAAGAACATTTTTGCACACACACACCACACAATGGGCAAGTCCGACCACATTGCGATTTCAAAACACACCTTATCATTAACACACCCTAGGTGTCTTGTTTCTAACTCTCAATTTTTGTGTCTCGTTTTCATACATAAACTCTACGACAGGACTTTTCACGTAAGTACACATAAATCATTTATTGAAATCTTGAAACTAAACTAGCAAAATCATCCAACTCTATATTACTTATCATGCTCATATTATCCCTAAATTCACATAATCATACTCAAATATTTAGCACACAACTTGAAATATATTGTCACATGGACGGACACCTTTGGAGTGGAAATCACTTATGCTTTAGCACACATCAAGATAAACAATCCTAACAATCACGTATACATACTCAAACCATCTCAAGATCAAAATACGATTATTTTTAATCAAGTTAATATTTCCAAAATCCCTTCTTTCTTCCTTTTTGAAAAGTTCAAAACAACATATGTTTTCTGAAAAATAAAGTCGAGATATTCAACATATTCATATTCCTTTTCAAGACTTTAGTAAAACACTTTCCAAGTTCTCATGCATTTCAACATACAAGTATCATACAATGTACACACTTCTATTTATACTTAGAATTAGGGAGTAAGGATAAACTACCGTTCTTGGCGGTAGGGCAGCTATACGGAAAAGTAAGTCGGCTAACAGACGGAGTGACTTCCTACGGTAAGCTTACGGTAGCTTCGAAAGAAAAATATTTCTCTCGAAACTAGTTCTTGACTAAAGTACTTAAACCTTATGGATTAAGAGAGTGGTCAAGTGGCGGTTTGACGGCGGCCTTGGATGAGTTTCTTGATGAACTCAAGAAGAATTGAAGAACAAGGAAGAACAAAAGCAATAACACAAGAATTTCTAGATAGAGAAGTTGAAAGGTTGGAGGTGTAAGTTGAATGGCAAGTGAGGGGTCTTATTTATAGAAAAATGTTGGGCTCTCCCTCTCCCCTCATGGCCGACCTCCCTCTCTCTCTCTATCTCTCTCTTGGATTTGCTCCATTGTAAGGTCAAATCTTGCATTTCAAGCATGCCAAGTATTGTCAAATCCAATTTTAGGCTTAAGGCTATATAAACATGTAGAATCTTAGGGCTTTTAAGGTAAATCCTAGGTAATTATAGTCTAGGTTGCAAGACTTACAAGTCTAATGATGCTAAAAGAAGTAGGCTTTCTATGTTTAGTCAATCCTAGGCTAGATTGTAGTCAAAATCTAGGGGGATTAAGGGCTAGGTTCTAAGATGATTAAAGGCTAGATTGTATGCTTGAAGTAGTCTAGGAATGGGTTGTCAAGTGGTAATTAGGCTTAAAGCTAATGGGTAACTTGTGTAAGTGTACAACACACATGCACAAACCTCACACACACACTCTCTCTCTCTTATATCCCATGTGCTTATATGTACATATATATATGTGTGTGTGTGTGTGTGTGTAAGACTAAGTATGTTTAGGTCTAACCCCGTTTGATAACAGTGATAGATGGATGAGATTCATAAGGAAATGGGATTTAAGATTGGGATTGTTAATGAGAAGGGATTGGTAATAAGATGGGATTGATAATGAGTATGTTTGTTTGGGATGGTATTAGATGATTGGATTATTAATATCATGTTTGTTTGAGATGAGATTAGATGATGGGATTGAATTGATAGAAGAAATTGGTAATGAGAAGGGGTTAGGATTGAACTATGAATACCAAGTCTCATGGGGTATTGATAATACCCCCTAAAGTCCGGCTTGTTCATCCCATGGGAGTAATAGTCCGGACATTTTTTGGTTACCAAACAAGGGCTTGATAGTCCCTTAGGATTGGTAATCCAATCCCAAGAGCCAAGAGTTTTATCAAACGAGAAGTAGCTTACTAAGCCTAGGGAAAGTAATGATTAAAGGTTAAGGCTCTTAGGCCCCATTTGATAACCGGACTATACCTTAGGATTGAACTACCAATCCCAAGGGCTTCCAAAACCCCTGTTTGGTAACCGGATTATTACTCCGTTGGGATGAGTAGTGAGCTCCATAGGGGGTATTACGAATCCCTCCTGGGACTTGGTATTCACAATCCCATCCCAACTTCTAATCATTATCAATTCCTTCTCATTACCAATCTCTTATATCAATCCAATCCCATCATCTAATCTCATCTCAAACAAACATAATATTAATAATCCTATCATCGAATCCCATCTCAAACAAATATACTCATTACCAATCCCATCTCATTATCAATCTCAATCTTAATTTCATCTCCTTACGAATCTCATCCATCTATCACTATTATGAAACGGGGTCTTAATGACAAGTTAATACCCAATGGTCACAATATTCCCTAGAAAGCATATATATATATATATATATACACTTATATATAGCTAAGTATACTTAGGCCTAAGTAGTCCGAATAGGTCTTAAGGAAAGACAATGATTAAAGGTAAGCTCTCAAGTGGAAGGCATTGTCCAATGGTTAACAATTTCCTAGAAAGTGTATCTATGCATATATAGGCATGCTTAAAATAGGATGTGAGGTATATATACCTATATATATGCATATATATATATATATGTGTGCTTAGGAAATGTAGAAAAGCAACTTTGGAGGTAATTAGGTTTAGGGTTATTAACTTTAGGGTTGCATGCATGGTAAGGCTAAGAATGTTACTTTTGGAAGCATAATGATGACTTCCTTTGGTCCAATGGTTCATAAATATTATGGAAAGGTAACTAAGTTAAAGGATACTTAGGTTGATCTAACTAAATGGTTGGAGGCTAATTCTTCTTGCCAAGTAGGATTTATAGGCTTGCATGCATGGCAAGTTTAGGTCATAATGAAGGGTTCTAATGATTTGTCTTGTCAAATCTATGGAATTATGGCAAGTCTTATTCCTATTACTCAAAGGATAATATTTACCCTACGAATTATTGTTCAATGGGTAAAGAGGAAAGATATGATGAGGAATAAAGTTTTGAAAGGACTAGTCATGAGAGTGTAATGATTTTCTAGTCTAGGATTGGAAAGTTTTAACTAGGGTGTAGAAAGGTTCATATGGTGAAAAGGTTCACATAGGAATTATGAGGGTTCATAAAGGTCATAAGGCTCAAAAATGGTCAGGGAGGTTTAACTAGGCCTTAGAATCGAATTGATTTGGTTAACTAATTTGGTTGGAATAAAATTATCCTAGGAAGGGTAGGATTCCTAGCCAAGAAAATGAAAATTTCAAATATTTAACGAAATTTTTACTCACCAAAATTTGGGGTCGTTACAAGGAACCTAGCCCAAATCACGGTCAAGATCCCGATAAATCGAACCCCTACACATTGCTATAACAACAAATACTGTACCTATTACCTACACGGTGATCACTTGTATTGTCAGTTTTTACGGTTTCAACAGTTTCTACAAATATATGCAACCAGCTTAGTTGTGTTAGTGGGTGTTAGGTAAGAATGTTTTGGAGTGATTCTTGATTCTAAATTTTTATTTTGTACTCTAAAATTATTTTGGTGTAAATTTTGAAGTTAGTTTATGAAACTTAGATAAAATTATTTGTTTTTTTCAAGAGAACTTAAATTGTATTTATTATATCCTTTTTCTTTTGGGTGGGTATCTATCTACTATCGATCATACCTTATAATTAGTACATATAAAAATAAATTGACGTCTGACGTATTATTGTATTGTAAAAATACCCTCTCTGTTCTTTAGTTAGACATTTTCCAAATTTAAAATGCCTGCTATTATTTCCTTTATAAAGTATAGTATCAAATGTAGCACAAACATTTGTATCCTTTTTTTTTTTTGGAGGTGGGTTGACTAGAAGGACTTATTTTTTATGAAGTTTTTGTGCCCCTGCTATGGGTACACCATGTAGGGTACACCAAATGTACACCACGTTCTATGGGACTCATTTTGGGCTCCACACAAATGAGCATCGTCAGATATTGTTAAGAGCTTGATCGACTCTATACCCAATTACATCTGATTTTTTACAAGAATGTTTAAAAAATATTTTAAACAAATAAAGCAGCTTCGATTATTTGTGTGGAACCCTAGGTGAGTCCCATAAACAAGCGTACATTTGATGTACACCATATGGTGTATCCATAGTTTTATTCAGAAAGGAAATGTAAAAGTTTAGATCTAGGAGGAGCCATAGCCCTTCCCCTCCCCCCGAGTAAGGCGCGCTTTCTCTCTCCCCCAAAATCCTAGCCACCACATTTACTTTTCTTCTTCCTTCTCTTCTCTCCTAGGGTTTCACAACCCTAATACGGCAGTGGGAGGGGAATGCCATGATATTAGTTCTCAATCTCCCTTTCTATTTTCTAATCCTTGGTTTATTTTTCTCGTGTCTCTTCAAATCAACAACTTGTCGTCTGATTTGTGAGAGTTTTGTCTCTCTTTTCTATGAGAGTTTTGTCTCTTCTTTTTGTGAGAGTTTTTAGTTTCAACTTTGGGTGAATATTACATCTGTAAATCAGGTTCTTTCAGATGATGTTGTTTCACAATGCCATTCGTATCAACAGTGCTCTACTACCCCCATATGATGTCGTTGCTTGAGCAACTCGTGGTGGCTTGTCCGATCTGGAGCTTTGGGGATTCATTAATGCGTTCATACTTGGTTAGACTTTTTTCAGACTGCTAGGAAATATGAAATTTCAGGAGAATGTGCGTTACGCGATGCCTGGGTTGAAGTGAAAGACATCAACCACCTTGTACTTTTTCTCATTTTGTATCAGTTAGACAATTAGTTTGACTTTGTCCAAGATATTTGTAATAAATTCTTAGTGTAAGTGTCGTTAGACTTATATCAATATGACTTCTCATCTTTTGTCAACAAAAAAAAACACTACTATTATTTTGTGTTTAAAATGCTAAAGATACTTTTATTTTCATATTTAACTCAATCATTAATCCAATTAAATGAATGGGCATGTTGTTGAAACGATGAGAACAACTCCAACGGTTCTAGCCATTTTTTCTTTAACCAAACCTATTTTTTAATTTGCTATAGTACTGTTTGGTCAAATTTGAACTAATAAATTCTTCCAATGGTGTCGCAGCTATTTGGTAGCAATTATCTTTCTTGCACAATCACTGAAATTCCTACTTTGCTAACCCAATCAATCAATAAGCAAAACTAAGGAATTGAAACAATACGGTGAACACCAGATCTTCCTACTTTGCTAACCCAATCAATCAATAAGCAAAACTAAGGAATTGAAACAATATGGTGAACACCAGATCACCAGATGTACGTGAAAAATCATAAATTGGTAAAAAATCACAAAAAAGAATCAAGCACTATAGAAAAATATTGTATGGTTTACAATCAACCTTACTACATGATTACGAATCCTCACAACTCAAGATCGATAGCAGACTCCTCGTGCACCGTACTCAATGTTTGACCACTGCCACCTTGAATCCTCAAGCCTTTAAAATCTACTTCTGTAGACATCCCAATCTGGACTTCCAGATTAGTTTATTTACGGTTTTTGATTCCCTAATGATGAAATCGGATCAAGAACACCTCGGGAATGATAAGTGTTTGAGTTTTGAGGAATCCTTGAACCTAACCTAGCCAAAGCCATTTGAAAAGCCAAAAAGCCTAAAGCTGGCTGGCGTGCACTGGTCAAACTGCCAGGTGTGGTCAACAGTCAAAATTGAC